>CM041780.1:219583334-219640834 GCA_023374045.1 Limonium bicolor | reverse complement strand
AAAACCTGGAGCTATTAGCATATATACACGGTAGGTTAGGTAGGCATTGAATAAAAAAAAACTGTACTAACATTAGGACTAACGTGAGCACATGTGCTCCAAATTAACAAAAAAAAATCTGTAGTATGCTAACTATAAACACATACATATGCATACATAATTAATTAACCAAACAAAAAAAAGGGGACTATACTACTGCTCCATATTACCGTAATGCAACAAAAAAAAAAGAAGAGAGGAAACATCTATATAATAATTATACAATGCTAGTACATATCATCCCAAGAGTAATCAAGGATAACTTAAGGTATTTTTCTTACATGAAAATCCTTAAGAAATTTTAATATTCATGTCCGAAAATTTCTACACATTTAAACTGTTTTCTTCATCAATTTTCATGAAGAGAAATTGGATCTTCATCCATTCTATTAAGGCCGAAAATTTAAGATAAATTCTTAAGGTAATTCCCTTGAAAACATCTTGTAAATTCTATTTAAGATCTTTGTTAAGATCCAACTCCTAAACCCCTTCCTTTCATGTATGGAAACCGAAAATGGGAGCATCAAATTCCATTGGAGGAAGCTTGCGAATTCAAGGAGAAATCAAGTACTTAATCATCTTTGATTAAGACTAAGTTTATTAAGCTAATTATTAATGTTCTAAGCTTTGTTTAAGCTCATAAATTTTGTACAAAAATTATGTACACCTCTTCAATTAATTAAGGCCGAAAATGGTGAGTTATTTACCAAGAAAAATAATTATAACTCTTAAGCTTAAGTTGTTACCATAAGATATGATTTTATGTTACAAAAAAATTAATTATGAAGAGTTTATACTATGGCCGAATATAAAAGAGTTCAATTGGTATATTACAAGCCTAATATGAGTATTAAGAGTGTTAGAAACATTTAGGTAGTTTAATAAAATATTTAAGTACATAAAATGATGAGTTTATAAGGTTTAAGGGTGGAAAATGTAATTTATAAAAACTATATGGTAATAATAGTCATTACCGAAAATTATAAGTGATATTGGAATATTTTTGGTATATTATAAGTGTATAAATAATTTTAGAATTTGTCTAAGTGATTTAGATAATTCTATGAGTATTTAGGATATTAAAAACCTTTAAAAGATAAAGTTATAATATTAAAAGTTTAGGAATTAAAATCTGGTGTCAAAAGGGGTAATTTGGTAATTTTAGAGTCCTAAAAATATTGGAGTAAAAATACCTACAAATTTAAATAAAGAGTTTTGGTGACTAAAAATATTTACTAGTGTTTAAATGACTAGTTTAATAAGTTATGTGTGGTAAAAATGCAATTTTTAGAAAGTTATGGGAATATATGGTGATAGCCGCGAATAATATGTGTCATGGGCATAATAATGACATAATATAAGGTAGGAATTAATATTATGAATTTTGGGTGAGTTTAATAAGTGTTTAGAAATTGAAATAACAATTTATAAAGTTTTGGGGTGAAATCGTAATTTATAAAAGTTCATATGAAAATCTAGAATTTTAATGGGACGGAAACTTAATTAATGGAAATTTATATGCCATTCGAAATTAAGGAAATTAAATATTAAAACTATAGTCTATAAGTTAATATATAACTATTATGAAGTTTTTGGGGTTAAAATGTAATTATAAGAAGTATTTGTCAAAACCAAAAGGTTATGGATTGATTTGGAAATTTATAAAAGTTAAGGTGTTCAAATAATAATTACCAAATTTATAGTGGTGGTTTTGAGAAATAATTAAGTAAGAAAATAAAAATATGTAATATAATGTATTTTGGGAGTATAATGTAAAGTTTATGAAATAAATGAGGTTATAATATAATAACCGAAAAGTATAGTGTATTTATGGGATTAAAAATATTTGTAGGTCCTATATGGATATTTAGTAGATTTAGAAAAGGGAATTATGATTTAAGGATTTATGAAATTAAAACTATATGTTATAAAGTAATAAGTAATTTATTTGTAAAGAAATAATTATTTGGGGATAGTTTGTAATTAATAAAAGATATGGGAAAGATATGCCCATGCGTGACATGCAAATACAACTTAAGAATTTTAAAGTTGTTATGTCATTTAGACAATTAAAATCATGTACCATAAATCATACATGTGTATAAAATTTATACGTTTAAGATTTTCAAAGTAAATCAAAGGGAAATGAATAAAGGAGTTATACATGAAATCATGGAGGTAATTAAAAGAGAATTACCATACAATATAAGTCTTATAAGCAAAGACTACGATGGTTTAAATTATTATAGGTAAACCTTAAACATAAATAAGGTTAAGAGATTAAAAGAAGTTATCTAAGCGTAGAAAATAAACCTCACATGAAATAACGAATACGAGGACATTTCATGATAGCAGTAGAATTATTATACAAGGGTTATAAATTAACATGTTCAGTTAAACCTATTCTAGGACATTGTTTGACCAGACGTTGACCGGGAATTAAACAAGTACAATCTACGGTGAACGGTATGGAATTCTTGCAGTCTGCTTTCTACCGGATTACACCGGCTTGTGTGCTATCTGTTATTTGAAATAACGACCAAGATAATTGTTGTAAAATGTTGTATCTCTTGTGCATTGTTGTGTTACTTTATGTGCGTGATGCTACTAACTGTAACGTGTATGTTCCACGCATACAACACTACATTACCAGTGGACTAAATACATGCGTTTTACTATACCGAGAACTTGTACTCAAGTTTCTCACTAACTTCACTTTATAACAAACGTCGTTATCCTAAACGTGATAACTGACAATACATATTGTGTTCTTGCTTAACGTCCTTGAGTGACATCTAATAATTTCTACACTACGAGAAGCGAGGAGCCCAGTTGTATCTGGCCATGCATGCTACAGGAGATGTACCTGTCTCAGGTCGTCTCCATTCAATTTACGTCGCGACGGGAGTTTGGGTGCGCACTTTGTCCACTCACCGGGACCGTACCGGAACATCTTAAGTTGGAGAAGACTTCATTCCTCTCGAGGGTACGATACCCACCTCTTTAAGTACAAGAGTTAACTATGTTATCTTCTGAGGGAATTATTACCCACCTACTCGTACGAGAGTCCCATCTCGTCTAAGGGTTTATCATACCCGACCAATTTACTCTATGAAGATGGAGTTTAACGAGGTCACTATACCTCCACTACTGTGAGGTACTCTTATATACATGTTAGTCCCATTGTGAGGATCTGACTACTAGTAAACAATTACAGACATCTAACTTGACCTTCTGAAGTCTTGTTCTGTGTGACATTATGTCCTTGTATGAATGCTTGTTATGATTACTGAAATACCCCAAACCTTAATGTGTTAATTAATTATGTAGTTATAATTTTCTAAGGCTAATTAAGTCCTTAAGATCATTGGTGAAGAAATGAAAACAAAAAGAAAAGGAAAATGCGTAAAAGTCACAAAACGTGAAAACGCGTGTTTAATTATTTTAGGAGGTACGTAACCTTCGTTAGAGTTATAAATGTATTTTTATACCTTAATTACACACTAAGGATATGGGGAAAAATTCCGGAAGGAAACGGATCCAAACAATGCGTTAAAACGCTAACGGGGTCTTAAAACGCGTTTTCGAGAAAACCTGAAAACGCGACTTAAACAGTTAAATGGCCCCATATAAATCATAGTTGATTTTGTAGCTATAATTAAACATTAATGGGAGTTTAATACCCATTAAAATTAAAGGAATGAGAAAATTCCGGAAAACAGTCCCGGTTAGTGAATAGTACTAAACCGGGTAAATAAACGAGCGTTTTCTGTTAAAAGACGAAAAATGCTCCAACGTGTTTACAGTAGTGGGCCGGTTTTATTAATGTAAACAGCTCACTCACACATGACTAGTAACTAATTAATAGAGTCAAAAAATACAAACACCACGTATTCCCCTTATCCTCTCTTTCCTCCTTTATTTTCTTTTCCTTCTCTCTCTCTTTCTCTTTCCTCCCTCTTTTTCTCCCATCCGGTCTCTCCCTCTCCTTGCTGCCGATGGAGTTCCCCCAACAAGCCAATAATGGCTTCTCCACTTCTTCTTCATCCCCAGCTCCATTTGAGCTCCAAATAAAAACAAATCACATATTCTTCTTCCTCTCATCTTCCTCTATCATCTCTCTTTCGAATTTCAAAAGGATGAAGTTGACCTCCATGGGTTTTCCCCATTTGAAGAGATAATGGCACCAATGTGAAGCTTGGAGTCTCCTCTTCCTTCTAAGGTAAAGATTTCCAAGAAAAAGTCTTTTCCTTCATCTCATGGTGTAATCGGTTTTTCACCATTTTGATACCTTGTTTTTCCCCTTGTTCTTGAGCTCCAAATTATCCTTCAATGGTGGAGGAGTTCCCCTCTTGATTCAAGGGTGAAAATCCCTCTTAAAAGCTCCACAAAGGTAAACCCTAATTTTGTGTTCTAGCCCTTTATCGAATTGAGATATTCCAAGGGTTTAGATAATTAATTAAGTATGTTTTTGTGTTCTTGGATGTTGGGTTGGAGTTTGGAAACTCCATACCCTCTTAACCGATTTTTGGAGAAGATGAGGAGCAAGAGGTGAATTAAGGAGGCTTGTGAAATTAAGGTAAGAAAACTACCTTAAACCTTGTTAAAATTGTTTAAGTTGTTTGGGATGGGTAAACAAATTAATGAACCCAAATTTATGGATTGAAAACTATGTTGGAACTGTGTTTAATTGATTTTAGAGAAGGTTTGTGAATTAATGTTGAATTGAGGGCCTTAAGAGCCAATTGTTTTGAGTTGTGATTGATATTGTGGTTCATGGAGATTAAGGTGATTATGTTGTTGTTGATGAATTTGAGGATTGGTTATGTGCTGTTAGGACCCTTGAAAGGGTGTGGCTAGATTAGGAATGAAAAGGATGGAAATTGATGAGGATGAATGTATAAGGTTATGGGGAGGTTATGGCAAAATTCTAGTAGAAAATGATGTTTGATGATGGCTTTATGGATGAGAGAATTTAGGTGTTGATTTGGGATGTTTAATGTGGAAAAGAATGGGTGTTTGTAGCTTGTGAAACAAGGAGTTAGTGTAGGTTTATAAGGAGTGCAATTCTGGGTAGAAATCACCTCTTTTAATTAAATTTTGGGTACGTCCGAACTTCCGTCCGGACTTGGAAGTCCCGGACATGCCCGTAGTTTTCTAAATTTTCTGAGTTTTAAGTTGTGTCCGAACTTTCGTCCGAACTTGGAAGTTCGGACACTTGAAAATTTTCCCAGGCTAATTTGCTTCGACTTGTGTCCGACCTTCGATGTCCGGACACAAGTTCGGACGCCTGTAAGTTTTCTTCAGATTTGGCCTCGACTTGTGTCCGAACTTAGAAGCTCGGACACAAGTTCGGACAGTTGGAAATTTCCTTTGGATTTTGCTTCGACTTGTGTCCGAACTTCGAAGCTCGGACACAAGTTCGGACATTCGACAGTTTCACCCAATTGAGTCTCGACTTGCGTCCGAACTTCGGAAAGCTCGGACATAAGTTCAGACATAGTGTAAATTTGAGCAAAAATTTTATTTAAGGGTAGGAAAAGATACCCAATGATAAGGATTGATGAGTAAGGATGTTATAAAGTTGTTAAGGACATATTAAGTGAGTTATAATGGTAAATTGAGTGGTGAAAAGTTGTAATAAAAATGTAAAGTTATAAAACTACCGAACGGGGTTAATCATGGGCGCATTAGTCGTTAAATAATATGTTACCCCGATGTTAATAAAGATAGTTATAATGTTACCAGTTGTTCAAATATTTTCGAGGGACATGTGATGGCACATTAGAGTGCACCTTCGGTGACAGGTATGGTTTTCTTGCAACCTGTGTCCTACCGGATTACACCGGCTTGTATGCCAATGTGTTTTCTGTGTGTTGCCACCTTGCAAGATAAAGCATGAAAGAAGTTTACAGTAATCATTATTGTGGCGTGATTAATTCCGATACCGCTTAACCTTAATTATGTGTTAAATAATAGTTAACCGACCTTAGGTTCACATAGAGATCGGTATTCGGAATAAACGTCCCAACCCATGGGAACGTTCTAACTACGGCTATCCGTGTGTTAGTGTATGTTGTGACTATGTGTGATGTATGTGACTGTTCAGTGTGTTGATTGTTAGGGATACTGTTATCCATGTTGTTAAAAAGGAACGTGACTTCCCTTATGTGTCTAACCGAGGTTGTAACACTATGTAATGTATGTATGTGATAAGTTCCATAAAGGAACCTCTAACTAATAAATATATGTTATGTATGGTGAGGATCCGGTCGTCCCGGTCGCGCGTATTGTTTGGGAGTTAATGTATATATGAATAACTCCCATCCTGTTATGTAAGGGTTAATTTCCTTCATGGGATTTCGACCCTCCCATTAGCTTAGCCAAAGCTTACCTACCCAACTTCCAATCGGGTAAGGGGAAAATCATGTTTAATGTTGGTAGGGTGTCGATGCCTAAGTTCGCTTCGACTCCCTCTTTATTATGTTACGGTTGTTTTCCTCCTTGAATTACAACCACCACAAGCTTAACCAAGGCCTACCTACTCATCACTATTGGAGCTCGGGGAAATTGTGTATGTTGTGTTCGGCCCTATATGAGGCCGCCACTAAAGTAAAGAAAATGTATGTATGTTGTGCTCGGGCTATATCCCCCAGGCACTCCCTAAATAAAGTGTAATCCTCTAAGAAGAGAGAGAAACTAAGTATGTATGTTATAAGTGAAGTGTGTTGTTATGTTGTGTGTGCTAACCTTATGTTTGTGCCCTATTAATGGATGTGTGCTTTAAGCATGACGTATGTGTGTAATGTGTGCATGTTTGAAATAAAATCAACCGCATGCTAAGACGATAAATAGTTGTGCGTTGCCGGTAGCATGCGGGCTGCGGGATTACCATACCAGCAAAGGTGCTGAGGCCCCCTGGGGGCCACCCTTTCTTTTCTTTCCTGTTTCAGGTACAAGGAACTGGAAGCCGTTCGAGAGTAGGACGGGTTGTCATTTGCATGTGGGTAGTCACGTAAGATGTGTATGTATGGCATGTATAGTAAGACCGAAAAATATATCGGCGTTAGTTGGTAATTACTCGGTACAGTAGTGATGTAAGTGTATAAGGAATGTTGGACATGGAACGGGATCAACGTGTAGTTGCTCGGGAGTTTAGTCCATAAGACCGGTACAGTGTATGTAAGTTAGCCTTGTTAGCCACGTGGGTGGCTAACGGCGTGTAACACCAAAGAGTTGAGTTATGTTGTGAGTTGTGATTCCGCTGCCAAAGTGTTGTTAAGTGCATTGTTGTATTTGGGGTGTACAAAAAGTGGTATCAGAGCGGAGTAGTATCGCTCTGATGACTGAATTACCGAGCTTAGGAAGTACCGAGTTAAGAGTTTAGTACTTTGGGTTAAGGGTTGAGTGATAGCGTGAGAAAGTACGCTAGTTAGGGAACACCAGTGTGTACTGGAATACATACAGTATCCATTCCCGCCCTCCACAAACCCTATTTTATAACTTGGGAAAAGAACGCCAGAGAGATGGAAGTCCTCTCTTACTCGGGAATACCCGATCTGGCTGTTATTAAGTGTCCTTATAAGTACGGAGAACCTGTCACACGGTAGATTCCGAAAGGCGTGAATCCCGAAGACGGTTCCATTTAAAACAATAGTACCGCTCTTGTTAGCGAAAAGTGAAGAATCTTATGCATAAGAGAATAGAATTCCGGCACCTGGGTCGACATGCGAAGCAGTCGAGGACAACCAGCTTGCAAGCACTAACCGTGCAACAGTGGAGAAGTGAAGTAGTAGAACCCGAGACAAGTGTCTACGGGACTACAAATGTTAACTAATACACAAACGGTATACAAACAGGTTAAGAAACTACGACATAGTACGAGGAGGATACAATACCAAGTAGAGAAAAGGGTCTCCCAGAATGGGAAACACCCTAGTTAATGGTTACCATGTGAAGATAGTGAGAAGTACCCAGAAAATTTATTATTAAGAACTGTAAGACCAAGTAAGGGCCGACAAAGCCACTGATGTCAGGACGAGCGGAACAAGCAATACCGCAACCGATGTGTATTGAACCGAAAACCAGTTAGCATGGCGCACTTGCCCTGGCAAGTGCTGCTACAACAAGGTTGTGCGGGAGATTTTAACAACTACAAAGTGCTTAAAGTTAAGTGGGATCATCATAACTGTGGAAGGGCTTAATAGCCTGACCTCTGTACTTGGAAATATACCAGTCAGCAAGAAGCTAGACTTGGTTAAGGCAAGGAAACGTTGTTAAAACCACGAAAATTTTTTCTTTCAATTAAATTCATTTTCAAAACCGTTTTCAAAACCAATTTTCTTTCAAACCCATTTTATTTCAACTTCCTTTTAAACCAAACCAGAAGACCTACACCGGCCTCAGTGCCACATGGTAGGTAAGTTTTACCCAGTTACTTTAAATAACCGGATGGAAACCGGTAAACCAAGGGTAAACCCGAGAAATGGAGTGAGTTCATAATAATACAACAGTGGATACATTTCCCTTGATTAAGTTCGGGAAGCATGGAATGCATATTATCACAGGATAATATAAGAGGAGTTGACAACAGAATACTACCCTAGGCGTGTGTGTGACGAACACTACGAGTGTACCAACTGTAATGTGGGACGACCGCACTCCAATAGGAGCTTGTGGGCCTGACAAACCTTCTTATGGGGTAGTCGGGTAAGTAGCAATGTATCAATAGGGTACCCCACGTATGTATACAAGTGGAGTCTGGAACACGGGAAGTAGTCGACACCATACTACGGTCCGCAGTAAAAGTTAAACAAGAGCAATGGATTACATCGAATGGTTGCAGCAAAGGAACCCAGTTAAGTTAAGGAGACTAAAGGAATTAGTAAGTTTATTTTAGAAAAATGTTTAAAGGTGAACAAGTGCGAAGTGCACTAGTTAGTAAGTAAAGACATAGAATATGTCTTAGGATTCCTGAAGGATGAACATAATAGCTGGAGTAAGTACCCAGCCTACATATGGCGAGGCAGATGCCTACCATGGACACGTAAATGTGCAACGATCGGGATGGGACTCCCAGAATGATCACTTAAACTAAGGGGATATCAATCTCACTAAAGAGGATATTAACCCAGCAAAGAACGCAGGGCGAAGTAGTAAGTTAAACATACCAATATGTGTAAGTCAGATGTAATGGCACAACCTAGTAACACCAGGAACTATCCTTAAAAGGGTGATCGGATCAACATGGTTGAACAAGATACGTGACAAAAACGCAAAGATTGAAATAAACACCAACCTAAGCATAGGTCGTGAGGAGGAAGTCTGACATCCTTGAAGAGGCATGCCATGAAAGGAGCAACGTATAAACCATGTAATGTTGTACAGAGAAGTAAATGTGTGTGAACAGCCTACAACGAGCAGAGCTCGAGGCAATAGGGCTTATAAGCCATAAAGAAGATGTTAAGTAGAATGTTATTTATTACGAAGTTTATGTTATACAAGTAAGTAAAGCGGATAACGAACCACTGCTTTAAGAGTGGGGATACCTCTTGATATGTGAGACCACAACAGCGGTAGTTATTTGAACTAAGTTTAAGAATTATGTTAAGAGTGAACCATGTTGTTACTACGAATTGAGTTGCACCAGTTGTGGAGACGATGGAAGAGTGATAAGTCAATAGCAACCACCATAGGTGTGGGATGCTAAATGTGTAATGAACAACGCTCAAAGAGCATAAAAGACTCGAAGAATAGCTTGTTCAGCAAACAGCCAAATAAATGGCAAAACACAGTGTAATGGCAGAAGCTAATATAATAGCGGATGCAGTGTAAGTTAATGTTATACAATGAGTAAGAGCACGGTGCGCAGTAAGCGACCGTTTGGCAAGTATCGTTAAATAATAATGTGGCAAATAAGACCAGTTATGAGTGAAACTCAATGAACATACAAGTAAGTGATGATAAACAGACTGAGCAATAAGCCAGTAGTTGATGCTATGTGATAAGGAAAACAGTGTGAATTCCTATTGTTATCGCATAAGAGATTTACTGTCAAGAGTTTACGCCTCTGCACTCTGTAGGACTGAGTGTTTTGGTATTGCCCTTGCGCGGTAATGATCGAGTGAGATAGCTAGGAAGTTTGGGAAATGTTAAATGTGATAGAAGAACAAGACTTATGGTGTGATAAAACCGATGCATAAGACAAGCACGGTCGTACCAATCAGAAGGTACTTGGTTGGCATAAGTGACTACAGTGACACGATTATTAAACATCGGTATGGAATATACCTCAAGTGTTGGGAATAACCGACAGAGTACTACACAACAGGAAATAGCTCAAAGATAACCGACTATAAGTCGGAAGAAATCAAGTAAGTCATTGTGGAATACAGTAAGTTATTATGGAAGTGGATAGTAAGTTGTAACTCACCGAGTTCGCTCGTGGTAAGAAATACCACCCGTCGGTTGAGAAACCGTTATTGCCAAGATGAAGGTGATAATCGGAGATGACGATACAGTAAGAATAAGGGTGTGGGGCAAACTAAGCCCTAAAGTTATCAAGAGTTACGCAGCAGAAAACTGGTGAACCAGTGATTCAAATGTTGAAGCGAATAGTGAACATGAGTGAATGGCAAACTAATGACGCCTAAAAGCCTCACAGGCCAGAATCGAAACCAGTTAAGAGTTAAAACAACTCTAGTGAGAATTTTTGGTTAGGGACTAAACCGCCAACATGGCTAAAATCCTCAAACAAAACACATTGTGTAACAAACCGCGTGGAAATAAAACATTCACGACGGTAGGACGTTATAAACCAGTGACAGTGATTGATTACGTGGGCGTAATCCCTTTTAAGGGGGGTAGAGCGCAAAACCGTTTAGTATGTTTTACCGTACAAGTGTAAGTGAACTATGGTGTGCATAGCACAAAATGATTTTTGTTGATGATTGGTGCGTGTGTTACAAAACATACGCAATCATTCATGGTTTAATTATGGTAATTGCGCATTGAAGATGCGAATACAATTGTGATAAGGTGTTTATTGTGTTAACGGATGTGTGTGGAAGTATAAGTATAAGGGAGTAGAAAAACTCCCGGGGAACTAAAACCCCGACAGTATATGTCATATGATACCAAATGTAAGATTGTGTATTATATTTTGATAAAAATATATATGTGGATATATGTATATATACGGTATCGTGATTTATGAAGAGGTATGACACCAACGTAGGACCTAGTGAGAATTAAATTCCTTAGGTAACTTGATTTAAAAATAAATCTGGAGGATGATTGATGGACATAATTCCACCTTTGGAGATGTAATGATTATGACTAGATGGATTAAAAGATACAAAATGGTACATGCTTGAATTAGCTGTTGTTGAAATGAAGTGGGAGGTGAGGTGAAACTTGATTATCATGAGATCAAGGGAAGCCGAACACAAATTGGGGTGGGAAGATAGTTCAACATGATGCTGATCACATTAGGGTTGGATGATTCTTAAAACTCCCTGTAGTGGTCACAAAAAACCACATCAAGAATAAGATGGAGTTAACAACAAGTGGACTTGGAGTTGTATGTGTTTTCAAAAGAATTTCAAATGGGGGTTTCAAATTTTCAATTGGTATTTTCAAGACTTCAATAAATATTTTAAGATTCCTAAGTGGTATTTTCAAAGGAAGGACTACCTTTATGTGACCTCGTAGAGGATTTTCAACTTGTATCCTTCCAATAAAGGATTTCATTATACTCAACCTCATAGAGGGTATTTTCCTACTACTTGCTCACGTGCTGAGGACATACGAGCCTTTGTCTTCGGACCGGTGACATGAGAAGTATATTTAAAGAGGTATGCAATTGTTTTGATCTCCCAAAGGAACGGGGACTAGAGTGTCCATCGCGACCGGTTCTGTGGGATCACATTGTATATGTACTCGACATGGGTCTCGAACTCATGAAGAGATGGAAAAGGAATTTCTGGTTGATATACATGCTAAGACATGTTGTGTGGTATGTGTAAAAATTATTATTTGGACCTTGAGTCCTAATGTGATTGAATTCGAAAGTGTTATGTTACTAGACCATGTGTCTAAAGGTTGTTATGTTATCAAGACCTAAGTGTCTAAATGTTGTTATGTTACCCAGACCTAAGAGTCTAAGGGTTGTTATGTAAGATAATGTTGATAAGGTACCGGACCATTGAGTTCGAGGTTACTATGCAAGTATGTTATGCTATGTAGGATGTGAATGTGTTACCCGGACCGTTAAGTCCGAGGTTGTGATGTAAAAGTATGTTTGTTATGGAAGTTTTATGTTACAAGTAACCCCGTATTCTAACCAATGATGTGTGGGAAGTGTGAACTTCGAGGACGAAGTTCTTTTAAGGGGGGTAGATTGAAATACCCCAAACCTTAATGTGTTAATTAATTATGTAATTATAATTTTCTAAGGCTAATTAAGTCCTTAAGATCATTGGTGAAGTGAAGAAATGAAAACCAAAAGAAAAGGAAAATGCGTAAAAGTCACAAAACGTGAAAACACGTGTTTAATTATTTTAGGAGGTACGTAACTTCGTTAGAGTTATAAATGTATTTTTATACCTTAATTACACACTAAGGATATGTGGGGAAAAATTCCGGAAGGAAAGGATCCAAACAATGCGTTAAAACGCTAACGGGGTCTTAAACGCGTTTTCGAGAAAACCTGAATGAAAAACGCGACTTAAACAGTTAAATGGCCCCATATAAATCATAGTTGATTTTGTAGCTATAATTAAACATTAATGGGAGTTTAAAAGCCATTAAATTTAAAGGAATGAGAAAATTCCGGAAAACGGTCCCGGTTAGTGAATAGTACTAAACGGGTAAATAAACGAGCGTTTTCTGTTAAAAGACGAAAAACGCTCCAACGTGTACAGTAGTGGGCGGTTTTATTATGTAAACAGCTCACTCACACATGACTAGTAACTAATAATAGAGTCAAAAATACAAACACCACGTATACCCCTTATCCTCTTTCCACCTTTATTTTCTTTTCCTCTCTCTCTCTTCTCTTTCCTCCCTCTCTTTCTCCCATCCGGTCTCTCCCTCCTCCTTGCTGCCGATGGAGTTCCCCCAACAAGCCAACAATGGCTTCTCCACTTCTTCTTCATCCCCAAGCTCCATTTGAGCTCCAAATCAAAAACAAATCACATATTCTTCTTCCTCTCATCTCCTCTATCATCCTCTCTTTCGAAATTTCAAAAGGATGAAGTTGACCTCCATGGGTTTTCCCCATTTGAAGAGATAATGGCAACCAATGTGAAGCTTGGAGTCTCCTCTTCCTTCTAAGGTAAAGATTTCCAAGAAAAAGTCGTTTTTCCTTCATCTCATGGTGTAATCGATTTTTCACCATTTTGATACCTTGTTTTTCCCTTGTTCTTGAGCTCCAAATTAATCCTTCAATGGTGGAGGAGTTCCCCTCTTGATTCAAGGGTGTGAAAATCCCTCTTAAAAGCTCCACAAAGGTAACCCTAATTTGTGTTCTAGCCCTTTTATCGAATTGAGATATTCCAAGGGTTTAGATAATTAATTTAAGTATGTTTTTGTGTTCTTGGATGTTGGGTTGGAGTTTGGAAACTCCATACCCTCTTAACCGATTTTTGGAGAAGATGAGGAGCAAGAGGTGAATTAAGGAGGCTTGTGAAATTAAGGTAAGAAAACTACCTTAAACCTTGTTAAAATTGTTTTAAGTTGTTGGGATGGGGGTGTAAACAAATAATGAACCCAAATTTATGGATTGAAAACTATGTTGGAACTGTGTTTAATTGATTTTAGAGAAGTTTGTGAATTAATGTTGAATTGAGGGCCTTAAGAGCCAATTGTTTTGAGTTGTGATTGATATTGTGGTTCATGGAGATTAAGGTGATTATGTGTTGTTGATGAATTTGAGGATTGGTTATGTGCTGTTAGGACCCTTGAAAGGGGTGTGGCTAGATTAGAATGAAAAGGATGGAAATTGATGAGGATGAATGTATAAGGTTATGGGGAGGTTATGGCAAAATTCTAGTAGAAAATGATGTTTGATGATGGCTTTATGGATGAGAGAATTTAGGTGTTGATTTGGGATGTTTAATGTGGAAAAGAATGGGTGTTTGTAGCTTGTGAAACAAGGAGTTGGTGTGGGTAGGTTTATAAGGAGTGCAATTCTGGGTAGAAATCACCTCTTTAACTAAATTTTTGGGTACGTCCGAACTTCCGTCCGGACTTGGAAGTTCGGACATGCCCCGTCGTTTTCTAAATTTCTGAGTTTTAAGTTGTGTCCGAACTTTCGTCCGAACTTGGAAGTTCGGACACTTGAAAAATTTTCCAGGCTAATTTGCTTCGACTTGTGTCCGACCTTCGATGTCCTGACACAAGTTCGGACGCGTGTAAGTTTTCTTCAGATTTGGCCTCGACTTGTGTCCGAACTTAGAAGCTCGGACACAAGTTCGGACAGTTGGAAATTTCCTTTGGATTTTGCTTCGACTTGTGTCCGAACTTCGAAGCTCGGACACAAGTTCGGACATTCGACAGTTTTCACCCAATTGAGTCTCGACTTGCGTCCGAACTTCGGAAGCACGGACATAAGTTCGGACATTGTGTAATTTTGAGCAAAAATTTTATTTAAGGGTAGGAAAAGATACCCAATGATGGGGATTGATGAGTAAGGATGTTATAAGTTGTTAAGGACATATTAAGTGAGTTTAATGGTAAATTGAGTGGTGAAAAGTTGTAATAAAAATGTAAAGTTATAAAACTACCGAACGGGGTCAATCATGGGCGCATTAGTCGTTAAATAATTATGTTACCCCGATGTTAAAAAAGTAGTTATAATGTTACCAGTTGTTCAAGATTTTCGAGGGACATGTGATGGCACATTAGAGTGCACCTTCGGTGACAGGTATGGTTTTCTTGCAACCTGTGTCCTACGGATTACACCGCTTGTATGCCAATGTGTTTTTCGTGTGTTTGCCACCTTACAAGATAAAGCATGAAAGAAGTTACAGTATTCATTATTGTGGCGTGATTAATTCCGATACGCTTAACCTTAATTATGGTGTTAAATAATAGTTAACCGACCTTAGGTTTCACATAAGAGATCGGTATTCGGAATAACGTCCCAACCATGGGAACGTTCTAACTACGGCTATCCGTGTGTAGTGTATGTTGTGACTATGTGTGATGTATGTGACTTGTTCAGTGTGTTGATTGTTTTGGATACTGTTATCCATGTTGTTAAAAAGGAACGTGACTTCCCTTATGTGTCTAACCGAGGTTGTAACACTATGTAATGTATGTATGTGATAAGTTCCATAAAGGAACCTCTAACTAATAAATATATGTTATGTATGGTGAGGAATCCGGTCGTCCCGGTCGCGCGTATTGTTTGGGAGTTAATGTATATATGTGAATTAACTCCCATCCTGTTATGTTAAGGGTTGTTTTCCTTCATTGGATTTCGACCTCCCATTAGCTTAGCCAAAGCTTACCTACCCAACTTCCAATCGGTAGGGGGAAAATCATGTTTAATGTTGGTAGGGTGTCGATGCCTAATTTGCTTCGACTCCCTCTTTATTATGTTACGGTTGTTTTTCCTCCTTGAATTACAACCACCCCACAAGCTTAACCAAGGCTTACCTACCTCATCACTATTGGAGCTAGGGGAAATTGTGTATGTTGTGTTTCGGCCCTATATGAGGCCGCCACTCAAGTAAAGAAAATGTATGTATGTTGTGCTCGGGCTTATATCCCCAGGCACTCCCTAAATAAGTGTAAATCCTCTAAGAAGAGAGAAAAACTAAGTTATGTATGTTTATAAAGTGAAGTGTGTTGTTATGTTGTGTGTGCTAACCTTATGTTTGTGCCCTATTATGGATGTGTGCTTTAAGCATGACGTATGTGTGTAATGGTGCATGTTTTGAAATAAATCAACCGCATGCTAAGACGACAAATAGTTGTGCGTGGCCCGGTAGCATGCGGGCTGCGGGATTACCATACCAGCAAAGGTGCTGAGCCCCTTGGGGGGCCACCCTTTCTTTTCTTTCCTGTTTCGGGTACACGGAACTGGAAGCCGTTCGAGAGTAGGACGGGTAGTCATTTGCATGTGGGTAGTCACGTAAGATGTGTATGTATGGCAGGTATAGTAAGACCGAAAATGTATCGGCGTTAGTTGGTAATTACTCGGTACAGTAGTGATGTAAGTGTATAAGGAATGTTGGACATGGAACGGGATCAACGTGTAGTTGCTCGGGAGTTTAGTCCATCAGACCGGTACAGTGTATGTAAGTTAGCCTTGTTAGCCACGTGGGTGGCTAACGGCGTGTAACACCAAAGAGTTGAGTTATGTTATGAGTTGTGATTTCCGCTGCCAAGTGTTGTTAAGTGCATTGTTGTAGTTGGGGTGTTACAATTACGTTATGATGCTTATTTACAGCTTTATAAAAATGACTTGCATGTATTCGACAAAGTAGTTGGTGTGGCCCAGTAGCTTGTGGGTTGCACGATTTCATACCGGCAAATTATTTTGCTGAGCCGTTTCATGGCTAAACAATTCCAGGTACCCGAAGAAAGAAGATCTCTCCCGACCGAGTGTAGGTGGGTAGAATTAAGATAGGGATTGTTACTACCGGCATCATTTTACAGTACTGTATTTTTACTATTGGTTTTGTTATTTAAGCGGTTTGTATTCAGCGCTAAGACCGTATCATTTGTAAGTTGTATTGGAGTTAGCCTTGTTAGTCACATGGGTGACTAGCGGCGTTGTAGCACCACCCGTTTTATGTATTTATTCCGCAGCATTTCAAGTTGAAGTTGGGAGCTATCATCGTTCAGGTTATGGAGTTTCGGGTTGGGGTGTTACACTTGCGCACTTGACAGAGCAAGTGCTGCAACTGCAACTGCAACTACTACTAATTTTTAATCTCTTATTTTATACCAAAATTTTCATACCTTCTAATACAACCTTAATATTAGAAATCTGTACCGTTAGTCCAACCATTGCAACTGAAGAAATTATACAGCCACTGTGATTGTAAACCACCCAGTTTAATCGCTCGAGTTCTCAGACATGGCTTATTAGCCAAACACCATCAGTGTATACCCGCATTTAATGCTAATCACTACCAGTGATGAATATTTAGTCCTTATGGACAGGCACACCCTTTGTAGATGCACCACCGTCAGTGAGGATGGTTGGGAAGTGAAGAGCCAAGTTGCTCAAGCTAGTATGCAATCTGCGATATATTCAATTAAATGGATGAGGGAATGAATATGAACTATGGATGAGATATGATCATGATAAACAAGAGAAAAAGGAATATGTGTTGTACTCAATGAGATCGAATAGGAGGACCAAGTTTGCTGATTATGGCACGAATTTTACTTACACCGAGCTGAATAACGCCGGTTAATGGCACGAATTACCACCGATGCCACTAGGGCAATAGCACTTACAACAAGATAACCGATAACATGAACTCATAAACAACTAAAAGGACATCCATAAAAAGGGAGATTGACAACAGAACACTTCACAATAACCGTGTGACAGGCATTACCAGTTTTACTAAACGAGACATGGGACGACCGCACTCCGATAGGAGCATGTGGGCCTGACAGACTTATTTATGAGTTAGTCGGGTAAGTAGTAATGTTCAGTACAGTACCCCATGCATGTAGACAAGTAGTGTTAGGAACACAATAAGTAGTCAACTCCATACTAAGGACAGTGATGCAGATCACCTCGAAGATGGACGAGAAGAGCCGCGTGTGAACCAACGAGCTAAAAAACCAAGAACTTTCAACACAGAGCAGTGGACAGTATACAGTGAAGACAAGGAAACCTTTCAAAGGACGTGAAACCGAAGGAAAGAAACATGAAAACCCATTATGGATGAATAATATGTAGAATCCTCATAAGGATCGAGCAATTCTTGCAATCTAGAGGAAATCTACCAGATGATGTGGACATAAACTGGTGACTGCGCATGGTGAGAGACAAGGCTAATATACTAGCAGATACCTTAAGCAAGGAACATGGACTTGGAATGCACCACTCACATGATAATTCACTCATCTTATCTGTTGGACTCATTAGATATTAGTTGCTGAGAGTTTACGCCTCTGCACACTATATGACTGGTATTTTTGGTGGTATTGCACTTGGGCAGTTATTAATCTAGTGGGAATACAGAAAGATGCAATGGATATCAACACGAGTGTGTAACACCCCCTACTCCATTCGTCTCCTAATCAACTTAATTAACAATATAATCGCAGCGGTAATCTCAACAACTGTACTACTGGTGTCACCGTTCTTACTCGCCCATACGAGTAATAACGTGCTTACTGAAATATTCTTAAATACGAAACATTTTCCCACAGTGACAACAAGAGATAGATCTAAACTTCCCAAACCATATAAAATACATTCACATTGAGCATTCTAAGTATCCAAATCCTATACACGTTTCTAGGTTCGTATCAAAATGCAACAGTGCATGTTTAAACAACTGTAATTAAACTACCCAGCGCGTCACTCTCTCTTTGCCGACACCGGAAGCTGCATACCTGCAAAAATGTTTGTTTGTGGTATGGAATCAGCCCCTGCTGAGTATGTTACTACATGACTGTCATGTCCCCTCAGACCCTCAGTTAATTGGTCGAGAGCATGCAATTCATTTTCATGCAGGTAGTTTTATATAAAAACTGTAAAGCAACAATATATTATTGCAGTGAACTCAAAATAGTAAACAAGCCCCCGGCTTCACACATCGCATCGTATATACCACTGAAAGTGTTACAACGCTTATATGAGTACAGAGACTCCACTTCAACAACACCTGAAAGTTCATAGTTGAGTACCTCGACTCGCTCGACCAAACAACCACAATAATCCACACACGAGCACAGCGACTCGACTCATCCAGTTCACAACATAGATATAAGTACAATTATTCAATTAATCCAATTCACAACACACATATGAGTACAACGACTCATTTAATCAACACCACCACATACCCCTCATAAACCACAAGCATAACCAATGAACAACAAGGCGGAACAACGAGAACTATAAACAAGTATGAATTCCCGTCTTTGGCATGCAAGCCCAAATAGTGTTCGCCTAATGTACGAACTAATATAGTCGTCCGTAATTGTTCAGTCACGCCTGATGACAACGCCTCGTTAGAACGACGTGTCTTAAGTTACCCATCGCCTATGGCGGGTCACACACGGCAGTAGCCACTCCAGCGGTAGAGTCTCCGACCTACGAACCATCTGTAGTCCGTTGGAAATTTATCCAGATACTTACGGTTACCACACAGTAGCCTAGTATCGTTAATGGATCACAGTTCATAACAAGAGCCACATCCTCTTGATAAACTGACCTATACCATCGCATTTGTTTTATTATTTTTCCCTAACACAGCAGACTAAGGTCGTTAGTCCATCCTGAGTATGTCGACTCGGGATCCAGTGTTAGATACGAGAGCGGCGTTAAAGAGGCCAATGCTCCGTATATAAGTCTCAGATAATATATATATCTTGTTATCTTAATGCTACAACCAACGTTTTTCTTACGTTCCTTATATTACACATATAAGATAGCATCATTGCCGCTAGTTCGTTTTATAATATGTTCATATATACGAATTGTACTGTTATCGTGCAACAGTAATAATAATAAGCAGCATTAATATACAACACAAGCATATTGATTCACACAACGCACACATTCAATCTTAGCACAGATTTCACACAATGTCTGAACTGAGGAAATCCTCAGAGACAATCAAGCCACATAAATAACATACCGTTCACCCTGATTGTATTACGGTGGAGTATGAATCAGCACGATCCTATGCTCCGTGTGTCGTCTCTAACAGTCTAGACAATACATAACGCTACTGATTAGCATCCCGTATAACAATCATAACTCTACGGTACCCCGTACCGTCACTAATACCTCCCGGTTAATCCCCCGTTATTATTGTCAACGTTTGTCGGGTTTCCGGCTTAACTCGAGATTTGGAAAAACGTTATTTTACATGCGTAGTCTTGTCTTGTATATTAATATACTTTTTTGAACTTGTTATCGCATGTAACTTAATGTACACTTGTACATCATATAGTTTGTCTCTATATTGCATGTATAATTCTTTATCATGTATTATACATCTCACCTTAGTATTTATTTTTCTAAGGTTTGTTTTTCCAAGTTTATGTAGTATAATTCGTGTATAAAAATACCTTGAACTACATAACTCCTTATTTTTTACGTATACTCCTTATTATTTCATGTATACTCTTAACATTAGAATTCCATATCTAATGTTTGTAATTCTTTCGTTTTATCTTATAACATTTTAATTATGGTAATACATGGTTGTTGAACCATATTATATTTTTCCACTCCATAATATATATTTATTTAAATACATGTTCATAGGACTTATTTATTATATGGAAGTCTTTATAATATATATTCATTCCTTTTAATGAATACCTCTCATATTATAAATTTATAACTCATATAACATTAAAACCATATTATAAATTCATCCAAAATAGTAGTATTTCCGAACAGCACCTATATTTCTCAAATATTTATAAAATCCACCACATAATCTATATAATGGGATATTATAGTTTATATAATATATTATGACATTTAAGTCATTAAAACAATTATAACCTATAGTTATATATTGTTAATAAAATACCAAACAACCCTTAAAAATTCTCGGTATTTATTATTCTCCACTATACTTCCATAATTTACAAATCACCCCCAAAATATTTCCATTGTTACACTTATAAATATACCTTATATTATAATCCTTATTCCTTAACATAATTATAACCTATGGTTATATTTCCTCAAAATAACCGAACAGACCCATGGTCTATTCTTATTTAATTTTCTACCACTTAACTTTCTATAATCACCAATTTACCCCATTTTATAACATATAGTTTCTAATATCACCCAAACTATATATTATACATATATCTTCATAATACCTTATATATAACTCCAAAAATTACCAAACTATACCAAAGGTTATAAATATCATTACTAACCTTATATTTTCTCTAAATCTCAGTTTTACCACATTTGTTACCCATTTGTAACAATGTTATGAAATATCTTATATTATACTTAGATAATTGATATAAACTCCAAATTTAACCAAATCAACTTCTAAAAATTCCTAATAACCCAAGGTTTGTACTAAACCCCAATTAGTACCCCTAGTTTTCGGAAATCACAATACCACCCCAAGACTTATAAATCTTTTACAGTTTAATAACTATCTTTATTAAAGGTAGTATTTTAATTCCTTAAATTCTCCAAACTTGGTCAAAGTCTCCTATATAGTCAACTTTGACTCTAATACCAAATTGGACCCAAACCTTTCGGTAATTACAAACTTCACCTATACTTTTCTATTTTTACATTTTGACACAAAACTTTATAAAATGTTATAATTTTTATTAAATTCATTTAAGAACACTAAATTCCTCTAAATTAAGCCCACGGCCTAATATTTTGTTAGTAATTACGGTTTGGCCCCAAAATTAATCATATAAGCATAAACTTAACTAAATAAGCTTATAAACTTAAATTAAAATGGCCTAATGACATGGCCTTATTACAACCTTGAACTTGCAAAATAAATTACACTTAAAATGTCTCAAAATGTAGCATATACTCACGACCTCACCATGATTTAATTATTTTTCTACATAATGTCATAATTTAACCATTATGTTAATTAAATCTCTTAAATGACTAGCTTAATTTATCGTAGTCATTTTTTTCCCCTATTTCTAGGTTAATATAACCCATGTTAAACTCCACTCTCGGCACAATTTATATATGTGCTTAAAAATCATAAAAATCATAAGTTTAAGGTGTTTATACCTTGATCTCTCCTTGTATGAGCTCGGCAGCTTAGAGGTAAATTCATCACACCATTTAGACATGTTTAATACACCAAAACAAGATATGGTTATACTCCAAGCTTGAGCTTAACCATAAGGAATAATTAATGTAAGATTTAAGGCAAAAATCACCTTAAAAATGTAAGGAAAGTTCCATTGATTTTCGGCCTGTACCAAGCACACCTAATGGTGTTAAATTCACCATATCAACATAGGAAATAGCTAGACAACACCAAGCTGCTATGGTAATTGATTTTACCTTGGCAAAATGCCTTAAAGAAGAGTATTTCCTTTGGATTTCGGCCACCCTTGCTCCAAATGGTTAACCAACTGATTGAACATGTAAATATGAATATTATGAGTGTATAAACTCATAAAAATCAGAAGGAAGAAACCGGATCAAGAGTAGAGAAGCTTAAGGTATGTTTTTACCTTAAAATGCATATTTGAACAACCTTGGTCCATATACTTGCTTCATCCAAGATTAGCTCTTGTTCTAACCTTAGAACACTTAGAATAAGCCATAGGAATTGATGAGCCACGAAATCTAAGTGTAGGTAGTGAAGAGATGAAGAAAAAGAGCTAAAAATGACCTTAAAAACCTTACCTTAAGAGATTAGGAGTTAGATATGCCTTCCATGCTCAAGTACCAGACTTGAGAGGTTCTAGGAAGGAGAGGAGCTCGGCTGGAATGGTGGGAATCGGACAAGAGCAAGAGAAATGATTGGAAAGGCTTGAAATAATTGAAAAAGTAAGTTTACTATTGCAAATTGGTATTAGGTAGCTAATTATCAATCAATGTCTTGTGAGCTGTCTTCCCACCTCCTTGCCAGCTGACAGCCATGAGGTCAAATGGGTCATTAATTGACCATTGACCAAACTTGGTCAATTTGACTCAAACGGGCCCCCTATGTGGGCTTTTTTTTTTTAATATTTTAATATTATTTGTAAATTTCTGGAATTAAATTCCTAATATAGATATAAAGTGGTATATTATCATATTGAAAGGTAATTATAACCTTTAAGCCCATTAAAACCAATTTAGAAGACAATTTCACAAAAACGTGCTTTAAGGTGTTTTAGTGCACATTTTTGTGTTGCCCGGTGTTTCTGAGCTTAGTTCTCTTTGAGAACTGTTTTGTTGTGTTCCTTACTTTATTATATACTTAGGAATCCACTTTGGATCCTATTTGAGGTCATACAATCTTTATGGTGCTTTTAAGCACATTTTTGGCTTTACCGATCTTAAGGCATGTTTTGCCTTGTTGAGATCTTTTAGATTGTTCCCCAATAATATTTAGATGTTAATTACCCTCTTAGATCATTAATAGATCATTTAATCATTTTTTTAAGGTTAGGGGTATTTCAGATTGTGTATCAAAGAATTACAACAGTGTGTTACTCCGGAACAAAACCACTTGGAGACACGGATGACAAGCTTTATCTCCGTGGACATATAGGCTAGTACGTCTTAGTATTACTTAGACAAGTGCAAAGAGCACTAAGTACTAACATAGCCAATGTCATATTACACCTCAAGCTGAATATTGTGGAGCCCGAAGGGCTATGGTCATACCCTCTCTCTGAAATGAGGATAATCCACGAGTTGGTGAACTCTGTGAGAGCCAAGTATCCAGCGCTCCTTGTTGAGCGGCTGTAGTATACTTGTGAGGTACGGGGGCGTAACCCTTTTTAAGGGGGTAGAGCCTCTTGGCTGTGCACATGTGTGCACTAAGTTTTGTTATTTCGTATGCGGGGCATACAGTATTTTGTGGTATGCGGGGCATACGAGGTTTGTTTATTTGTTTGTTTCATATGCACGGCATACAGTGAATTGGTGGTATGCGGGGCATACAATGTTTGTTGGTTATGTTGGTACGCGGGGCGTACACCGTTGGTTTGTTTGGTGTGTGATGTGCACTTGTATGTATGTAACTTATGAGATACTTGTTTGAATGTTGTATATACACCCATGTGTGTAGTACTTTTCTTATGCTACTTGTGATATATATTTTATATTGCGTTGTAGAATGATTACATATGGTATCGCTTAGATACGAAATGAATCATTAGTTATGGAATGTGGAAGGATGGTATGTTATGGACACCTCGGGGAGGTTGTCAGGGTTTGTAGAATTGATAGGAAATAATGGTGCTGATGGATCACCTATATCCATATATGATTGAACTAACGCCACAAACTGATGGCTATGTGCTGTATAAGCACAATACGATTTGTGTAAATGATATATCACATAGATATACATTATGGGAATCATAGGAAGTTATATATTTATATACATACCTATTTGATGAAGCGACTTCGGGACGAAGTCTTTTTAAGGGGGGTAGACTGAAATACCCCAAACTAATAAAACATGGATTAAACATCTAATCACATTAATTAAGGTCTAAACATGCCTTAAAAGTCAATGGAGAACAACGATGGTCAACACAAGCAAGATATTGCACACCCTTTGACTGTTTAGGGTAAATATATACCCAAATGAACTTCTTAGGACCTAAACTTTGTCCTAAGCACATTAACACATAACTAAACATACTACAAGCACTGGACAACATTCCAACACAAAGAACAAGCATTTACATGCTTCAAGGTCAAGTAGGGCAAAAATGTACTCTAAGAAAACCTTAAAGGTCTTATGACCTCTATTTTATATAAAATTGGATTCCTATGATCAATAATCATGTAAGGACACAACAAACTGTTCTCAAAGAAAACTAAGCTCAGAAACACCTTGCGACACAAAATGTGCACTAAAACACCTTAAAGCACGTTTTTTTGTGTATGAGCTCTAAGATAATGACTTTTTGTCACTTTAAAGACTAGAGTATATTCTTTATAACATTAATGTGACATGATAGACTATATTATAAAGTCTAAATCAAAATTTGGAATAAAATCAAATGGGTAATTTTGGATGAATAGTACCCAAAATAACATTTAAATACTTAGTCTTAACATGGTCAAATGTCACCCATTGACTTGACACCCATTGCCGCCCCATATGAGCTGGCAAACCCACTCATTAAGCAGCATAAATATCCTAGCTAATCTAATGAGTCACCTATTACTATTTGCTAAAGTAACAATTAATTAGCATAAAGGCAAAACTAGCATTATTTTCTCATTTGCCTTGCTTCCCAGCCGACACCAAGCTTCTCCATTCTCTCTTTTGCTTCTCCAAAACCGTGATAACACACCAAATACAGAGGAGAACACAAATTGACATAGGTAAGCTTATTAAGCTATTTTATGTTCATTCTCTTCACATTTCTTTCCTCATTCCATGGAGCTAAGCATCAACCATTTCCATCAATGGTTCTAGTTGTTTTGGAGGTTAAAATATGAGTGAATCTCGGCTGTAACAAGGAAAGAGGTGGAGAAATCTAATCTTGTTCTTAAGGTATAAAAATGTGCTTTAAGCACTTATCTTATGATTCCCTTCAATTCCGGTTGTAAAGCCTTGTTTCTTAGGCTTATTATCTTCATCTTAACATACTTATTCAGTTGGTACATCAAGAGCTTCAAGGAATAGCCAAATCCAAGCCAAAAACACCATTTTTGGCATTTTAATCAAGGTAACAATTAGCCATCTTCTATCTGAGTTATACCGGTTTTAAGCCTTGGTTTAGTAGCTCTTTTGATGCTCTTATTGTTCTGTAAAAACAGGCCGAAGAACATCTTGTTTGCTTTGGTATTCTAAGGTAAATTTATCCTTGAAATATACCTTAAAACACTTCTTATGGTTAGATCTTGCTTGGAGACTAATCATGCCTTAATTGCTGTTTGAAAACATGTAAATAATGCTGTGGAAATTTTATCTCCAAACAGCCGTGGCCAAACAAGGCCTATACTTGGCAAAAATAAGGTATAAATCACTTAAACCTACACTTGGTATATTAATATGTGTTTATACATATGTGTATATATATGTCGTGAGTGAAATGGGTTATTAAGGTCTTATTTTGACCTTAGGTGATTAAGGAATGGTTTTGAAATACCCCAAACTTATAAAATATGGATTAAATATTAAATTACATTAATTAAGCCTACACATGCCTTAAAAGTCAATTGAGAACAACAGTGGTCAACACAAAACAAGATGTTGCACCCTTTGACTGTTTAGGGTAAATAAATACCCAAATGAACTACTTAGGACCTAAAAATTTGTCCTAAGCACATTAACATATTACTAAACATATTACAATCGTTGGACAACACTCCAACACAAAAGAACAAGCACTTTCATGCTTCAAGGTCAAGTAGAGCAAAAGGTGCTCTAAGAATACCTTAAAGGTCTAATGACCTCTAAATGATATAAAATTGGATACCATGATCCAATATCATGTAAGGAACACAACAAAACCGTTGTCAAAGAAAACCAAGCTCAGAAACACCTTGCGACATAAAATGTGCACTAAACTCCTTAAAGCACGTTTTGTGTAATTGCCTTCTAAATTGGTTTTAAATGGGCTAAAAGGTTATAATCACCTTTAAATATGAT
Source organism: Limonium bicolor (assembly GCA_023374045.1). Classification (NCBI taxonomy): domain Eukaryota; kingdom Viridiplantae; phylum Streptophyta; class Magnoliopsida; order Caryophyllales; family Plumbaginaceae; genus Limonium; species Limonium bicolor. Next base: position 219,614,288 of record CM041780.1, on the reverse strand, counting down.
AAAATATCATATTATATCATATTAGGAATTTAATTCCAGAAATTTATGAATTTTTACAAAATTAATATTAAAATATTAATTAAACCCTAAAGTGGGGCCCGTTTGGGTCAACATTGACTAAGTTGGTCAATGTTGACCATTGACCACGAATTGGACCTCTTAAAATCGGTGAAGAGAGCCTCCTAACAGACCTAGAGACAATTCCCATGTGACAATTATTATACCACTTTACTTTTGCATAAAATAAGGAAAAAGTAAACTTTAACTTATTTAAACACAAAAGTAGCTTACCACTTGCTTACCCATGTGAAGTCAGCCGATTTGGAGCCCCTCTTCCTCCTTGTTATACGGTGCTCCAAGCAAGGACAAGACAAGAAGTGATGACTCACCCTTGACTAGATTATTAAAGTAACATTATTAGACCATTTTTGAATCAAATTGGAATTAATTACACACCACCTTTCTCCTATGGTCATGTGCTCGCTTGCTTTCCTTGTCCTTGTCTCCACCGATTTAGCAGCAATTATGCAACTCCAATCAAGCCTTGGTGAGTCATCAAGTCACTAAAATCATCATAAAAATGCAAAAAATGTGTTTTAAGCCAAATTTGGTCATTCTTTCTGTAACACCCCAAGTACAAATACGATCCTTAACAAACGGTTGCAGCGGAATTAAAACTCAACACATGACTTGATCCTTGGGTGCTACACGCCGTTAGCCACCCACGTGGCTAACAAGGCTAACACATACACAACGTACCGGTCTGATGGACCAGATTACCGAGCACTACACACTTTACAAACTCTTCCCATTACCAACAAACATTATACATTTACATTCCAACTGTTCCGAGTATTAACAAGCTAATACCGACAACAATTTCGGTCTTACTACTCCTACAATACATAAGTGTTTAAATGCACTACCCGTATAAACCTAACTACCCCGTCCTACTCTCGAACGGCTGCCAGCTCCATTGTACCTGAAAAGTATGGGGGCCCCCCAAAGGGGGTCAGCACCTTTGCTGGTATGGTAATCGAGCAGCCCGCATACTACCGGCCACGCACAACTATTTGTCGTCTGAGCATGCGGTTAATTATGCTTAAAACATGCATGGAAGAACTAAACACATAAACATACACAAACATACATCACACACCAACATAGCAACAACAACACACATAACACATTACTCCACGCAATAACATGCACAAAACTTAATACAATTCTTCTTAGAGAACATACACTTTACTTAGGATGTGTCGGAGGTAATATAAGCCCGAGCACACCATACATACATTTACTTCACTTAGGTGTGGCGCCCTCATATAGGACCGATCACACCATACACAATTCCCCCTAGCTCCAATAATGATGAGTTAGGTAAGCCTTGGTTAAGCTTGTGGGTGGTTGTAGTTCAAGAAGGAAAAACCATAACATAACAGAGAGGGAGTCGAAGCAAACATAGCGTCAACACCCTAACAACATTACACATGATTTCCCTCTAACCCGATTGGAAGTCGGGTAGGTAAGCTTTGGCTAAGCTAGTGGGAGGTCGAAATCCAAGAAGGAAACAACCCTAACATAACAGAGTGGGAGTTAATTCACATATATATATCAACTCCCAAACAACACGCGCGACCGGAACGACCGGATTCCTCACCCCCATATATATACATATTAGTTAGAAGTTTCTCTATGGAACATATTACATACATACACCTTTTGGTGTTACAAGTTTAGTTAATCACACACAAGGGATGTATCATCCCATTCGATAAGCATGGACAACAACAACATTCGTTAGACAAGATACATTAAGCAAGGGCCACACACACACACATATCCACAATATACAACTAAGGCACGGATAGCCGTAGTTAGTACGTTCCCGTAGGTTGGGACGCTTAATCCGAACACCGATCTCTTATGTGATCCTAGAGTCGGTTAGCTATGGTTTAACACATAGTTAAGGTTAACGGTATCGGAATTATTTACGCCACAATAATGAATTACTGTAAACTCATTTCATGCTTATCTTGCAAGGTGGCAAACACACAGAAAAAAAAGTTGGCATACAAGCCGGTGTAATCCGGTAGGACACAGGTTGCAAGAAAACCATACCTTACACCATGGGTTCATCTTTACCGGGGTTCTCATGCTCCTCGGTTCATACTTGTTCCTCGTGTCTTACTCTTGAACCACTATTTACATGTCGAATGGTTCAATTAATATTAAGGCACTACGGTATGCACATAATCGCTACTCCCGTACTTACCCCGTTATCCCGTTATTTCGGTTTAACTTAGCGTACTTAATTCCTTAACTTACTCACTTACTTCCAACACTTGTTTATACTTCTTAGGACCTTTATAAGCCACCAAACAACTCCTATACAACATCTCAAACCAATACCATTCAATCCCCCATGTTTAGAACCCTTTAAAACACTTTCTAGGCAATTCTAGGGGTGGTCCGGGACTTGGTCCTCACCCTAGGTCCCGAACCAATCAAAGAACACACTCTCGGCCATTTTTCACACACTGGTCCGGGACTTGGTCCTGGACTAAGGTCCCGGACCACCACCTCTGTTGAGTCTCGAACTGATTTTCAATGCGGTCCGGGACTTGGTACATATCCTAAGTCCCGGACCCTGCTAAATGCTGCTGTTAAGGTCATTTTTCAACCTCTAATCAACCCTTAAATCATCCTCAAACTTTCCCTAATCTTTCCACAAGTTTTCTACATAATTAATCACCTCAAAACACTCCTTAAACCACTCCAAATCATCAGTTAAATCCACCTCCCAATTCTTGTTCAAATTCAACAAGCTCACTTTTCACATTCTTGCATTTTGCACACTTGTGCATCTCTACTTCCTTTTGATAGTTCTTACCATCTACCAAACTTACCAAGTCACTTAATGACCATTCCAATTCATTCCTAGACATATAAAATTCTAAAACCCAGTTCAACTTCCATCTCCTAAAACTTGCACTCTAACTCACTTCTAGAATTTCCACAAATCCTTATATGCCATTTGCTACAGATTTTGCATATTTCAAACCCATCCTTAACTCACCATTCCAAGGTTATTAATCCATTCTACACAACACCATAAAACCTAGGTTCTCCCATTCACCAAGCCATCATCAAACACCCATTCTCTACCAATTTTCGCCATAACCTCCCCATAAACTTAACATCTCCAAAACCATCAATTCACATCAATGTACATCCCTAATCTAGCCACACCCATAAGGGTTCTATCAGCACACAATATCAATCCAAAAATCCACCCAACAACATTTATAGCTCTAAAATCTCAATACACCACAATATAACTTCAAACTCAAATCCTTTGGCTCTAAGGCCTCCAATTCAAACCAACAATTCACAAGATCTCCCAAAATCAACTAAAAACATTATTTTCATATTTTGGGTTCATTATTCAATTTAACCCATCCCCAAGCTTTAAAACAATTTAAACAAGCTTTAAGGTAGATTCCTTACCTTAATTTACAAGTTTCTCTTTAACTCTCCTCTTGCTCCTCCTCTTCTCAATTTCGGTCAAGTGGGAATGGAGTTTCCGAACTCCATCCTAACATTCAAGAAACACAAAAATATACTAAATTAATTATCTAAACCCTTAGGAAATCTTAATTCAATTAAAGGGGCTTAGAACACAAAGTTAGGGTTTACCTTTGGAGATTTTTGAGAGGGGTTTTCACCCTTGAATCAAGAAGGGAATTACTCCACCATTGGAGGGTTGGAATGGAGCTCAAAATCAAGAATAAAAACAAGGCATTACAATGGGGAAAATCGGCTACCAAAGGAGGAAGAACAAAAACAAGTTTTTCAATGAAATTTTTACCTTGTTTGAAAGAGGAGGCTCCAAGCTACACATTGGTGCTCTTTTCTCTTCAAATGGGGAAAACCCATGGAGATGAAACTCGTCCTTTTGAAATTCCGAAAAGAGAGAAAGGTAGAGGAGGATGAGGAGAGTTCAAATATGTAGTTTGTTTTGTATTTGGAGCTTGGAGTTGGCTAGAGCATGAGGTAGAAGAGAGGAAGCCATTGGAGCTTGGTGGAGAGCTCAAAATCGTGGCCAAGGAAGAAGAAGGGAGGATGGGGTCTGGCACAAGAAAGAAAAACGAGAGAGAGAGAAAATAATGGGGAGAGAGAAGAGGGAAAAGTAAAATAAGGAGGAGAGAGGTAGTAAAGGTGGTACTTTTACCTTTTTGCCTTTTGGACTTAATTGACTAGCTTATTAAGAGCTAGTTTAATTGTGAGTGGGGTTACTTATCCCCTTAGAAAACCGGTCCCCACTATAGTATTTAACTGGAGCGTTTTTCGTCTTTTACAGAAAACGCTCGTTATTTTACCCGGTTTAGCACTATTTACTAACCGGGCCCGTTTTCCAGAATTTTCTCGTTTACTTAATTTTTAATGGTTCTTAAGCTCCAATTAATGTTTAATTATAGTTATATAGTCAACTATAATTTTTACGGGGTCGTTTAACTGTTTAAAGTCACGTTTTCGTGTTTTCTCGAAAAACGCGTTTTAAGACTCCGTTAGCGTTTTACGCATTATTTGGATCTGTTTTCTTCCAGAAATTTTCCCACATGTTCTTAGTGTGTATTTAGGGTATAAAAATATATTTATAACCCCAGTGAAGGTTATATACCTCCTAAAATAATTAAATACGCGTTTTCACGTTTTGTGACTTTTACGCCTTTTCTGTTTTCTTTTGGTTTTTATTTCTTCACCAATGGTCTTAAGGACTTAATTAGCCTTAGAAAATAATAATCACATAATTAATTAACATATTAAGGTTTGGGGTATTTCAATCTACCCCCCTTAAAAGAACTTTGTCCCCAAAGTTCACAACTTCCCATGCATCCTTTAATTAGAATACCGGGTTTACTTTTACAACACTAATCTCACATATTAATTACACTTAACATAAACCTTCAGACCCAAGGTCTGGATAACATTATCACTTTTAGGCTCATAGCCAGGATAATATTTATTCCATATCACACACACCATGTCTTAGCATGTATAACAAACAGAAATACCTTTTCCATATCTTCATGGGCTCGGTCCAAAGATACTGGACGTTACAGTCCTCGAGTCCCATGTCGAGTACATATACACTGTGATCCTACAGACCCCCGGTCGCGATGGACACCTTCTGGTCCCCGTTCCTTTGGGAGATCAAACAATCACATACATTTTTTAAAATATACTTCTCATGTCACCGATCCGAAGACACAAAGGCTCGTACGTCCAGCTCGTGAGCAGTAATGCGAAATATTTGTTATGCGGTTAAGTGAAATGAAATCCTTTATTGGAAAGTACTAATTGAAAATCCTTTTTACAAGGTCAAGTAACGAAATCCTTCCTTTGAGAATACCATTTAAGAATCTTGGAAATATTAATTGAAGTCTTGAAATTACCAATTGAAATTTGAAGACACCAATTTAAAATCTTGTTTGAAAACTCAATACAACTCCAAGTCCAATTTTGCTAACTGCATCTTATTCTTAAGGCGATCATTTGTGACCACTTATAGGGAGTTTCAAGAATCATCCAACCCTGATGTGATCAGCATCAGTGTTGAACTATCTTTCCACCCCAATTTGTGTTCGGCTTCCCTTGATCTCATGAAATCAAGTTTCACCTCCCACTTCATTTTCAAACAGCAACTAATTTACGCATGTACCATTTTCCTCTTTCATCCATCTAGTCATAATCATTACATCTCCCAAAGGATAGAACTCCGTCTATCAATCATCATCCAGATTCACTTAATACAAGTTACCTAGGGAATTTAATTCTCACTAGGTTCTATGTCAGTGTCATACCTCTTCATAAATCACAATACTGTATTATATATATACTTTTATCAAAATACAATACACGGTTTTACATTTAGTATCATATGAACATACATAGTCGGGTTTTAGTTCCCCGAGAGTTTATTACTCCCTTACACTTGTACTCTCACCATAACAGTTAACAAGGTATATACATTTATCACAATGGTATTCGCATCTTCTGTGCGCATTACCACAATTAAACCATGAATGAATGTGCATGTTCATATTACATATGCACCAATCATCAAAACCAATTATTTTGTGCTATGCACAACATAGTTCACGTACACTTGTATGTTAAAACACACTAAGTGGTTTTAGGCTCTACCCCCCTTAAAAGGGATTACGCCCACGTAATCAATCACTAAACTTGATTTAAAATGTTCTGCCGTCGTGAAGTGTTTTAATTTCCACGCGGTCTGTTATAACAATCCGTTCTGGTTAGAGGATCTTAACCCTATTGGCGGTTTAGTCTCTACTAGAATTCTCATTGGAGTTTGTTTAACTCATAATCGGTTTCGATTCTGGCCTGTCACGCTTCTAGGCGTTTGATAATTAGCCATTTACTCATATTCATTATGCACATTCCACATTTGAATCACGGGTCTACTAGCTTCTGCTGCGACCCTGATAACTTAAGAGCTTAGTTTGCCTCATCGTTATTTTACTATATTGTACATTCCCCATTTATCACCTTTATCTTGGTAATAATGGTTTCTCAACGACGTGTGGTATCTCTTAACCGTGAGCGAATTCGGTGAGTTACAACCTTTCTATCTACATCCATGATAATTTACTATGTATGCTATTATGTATTTCACAATGATTAACTTGATTCTTTCGACTTACTGTCGGTTGAGATTGAGCTACTACCTAATGTGTAGTGCTCTCTCGGTTATTCCCACACTTAAGGTATATTCCATACCGATATTTGGTATTTCGTGTTACTCCAGTCACTTATTGCTAACCAGGCCTCCATGTTTGGTTTCGTACAAGTACTCTTTCATTGGTACGACCTTGCATTTCCTATGTGTCGGTCTTATAGCGTTATAAGTCTCTTTCTACTTCTACCACAATTAACATTTTTTCAAAATCCTAGCTATCCCACTCGATCATACTGTGCAAGTGCAATACCAAAACCACATCATACAGAGTGCAGAGGCGTAAACCCTTGGCAGTAAATCTCTTATGCGATTGCAATAGGAATGAACATTGTTTTCCTTGTTAACCGGTCTGTCTACATGTTTATTCATCAACTCCATATTATTGTGTGATGTATTCACATGTATTGGTCGCTTGCTGCACACCATGTTCTTACTTCTTGTACAACACTAACTTACATGGCATCCACTTTCATATTAGCTTCCGCACATGTACCTTCTCATTCGTACTATGGTTCGTCATTTATTCGGACGACTACTGAATACACTATTTTTCGAGTCTTTATTCTCTTTGAGCGTTGTTCACTCCACACTTAGCATCACACCCTATGGTGGTTGCTATTGGACTTATTACTCTTCCGGTCTCCACAATTGGTACAAAACGCTTCTATTCGTATTATTCTTATTCAGTTCATTCTTGGGTAATAACAATATGGTCAATCCTTAACATATTTCCTTGAACTTGGTTCACATAACTACTGCTCCCGCGTTTCACAATATCGAGAGTATCCCCACTCTTAAAAGCAGTGTTCGTTCTCCCGCTCTATTATTTGTACGACATAAACTTTCGTCACAGTTAAATTTACATGACATATTTGGTATGTGGCTTATAAGCCTTACTGTCCTGAGCTCGAGCTCTGCTCATCGTAGGCTGTTCACAACCATTTTACTTCTCCGTACACCATCCCATGGTTTGGAGGTTGTATCGGGCTCCCTAACAAGGTCCGTTGCGTCACGCTTCCTTATATGGGATGCCCCTTAAGAATGTCAATCTGCCTCGTGACGACTATGCTTCACCGGTATTAGCTTCAACTCTTGTGTTTCTATCACGACATTTCGTTTAACAATTGTTGACCCAAGCACCCTTCAGGACAGCTCCTGGGTGTTACTGAGTTACGCCATTACATCTGGCTTGTGTACGCTTAGTTAACTACATCGCTTTGCGTTCTTTACTGGGTTTACTATCCTCTTTCTGTAAGGTCGATATCCCCTAGTATTCTAGGTAATCATTCCGGGAGTTTCATCCCGTCTGCTGCACATTAACATGTCCATATTAGGCATTGGCCTTACTATGTATAGACTGGGTATGTGTTCCAGCTATCATATTTTATTCTTCGTGATTCTTGAGACATATGAGATGTCTTTACTTACTAGTCAGTGCACTCCACGCTTCTTGACTCATAAACATTTCCTTGAATGTATTCACTAATTCTTTTAGTCTCGTTAACTTACTAGGTTCCTTTACTTCAACCATTCTTGGCAATTCGTTGCTCTGTTTAACTTTTACTGCTGACCGTAGTATGGAGTCGACTACTTCCGTGCTCCTGACTCCACTCGTATACATATATGTGGGGTACCCTACTGATACATTGCTACTTGCCCGACTAACCCGTAAAAGGCCTATCAAGCCCCAAGCTCCTATCGGAGTGTGCGGTCGTCCCACATTCCAGTTAGTACACTCGTAGTGTCCGTCACACGCCTAGGTGAAGTATTCTGTTGTCAACTCCCTCATATCGTTCTTGATGGTATGTATTCCGTGCTTCCGAACTATATATATATTAAGGGAAATTTGTCCACTGTCTGAATCTAGTATGAACTGGATCCCTTCCGTCGGGTTAATACCCTCGGTTGTAGGATTGTTCTAGAGTTGCTCGAAAGCAAATGGGTACAACTTACCTACTGTGTGGCGCTGAGGCCGGTGTAGGTCCTACGGTTTTGGGTTTTAAAGAAGATATGAAGTTTAAGAAATTTTGGACTTAAAAGAAGGTTTGAAATGAATATAAGTTGGAAGAGAATTTGGGTGTGAAAACGGATTGAAATAAATCTGGGTTTAGAAGAAAACTGAGTTTAATAGAAGATTCTTCCCGGTATTAAAATGTTTCACGCTTTAACCAAGTCTAGCCTCCCGCTGACTGGTATACCTTCACATACAATGGTTAGGCCACTGAGCCCTTCCAGGTTTCACACTCTTCAAATTCTTGGATTCTTGATTTCATAATCGCTTCCTTCAACAATAGGGTACCTTACTAGGTACTTTATAGTCATTAAAATTTTCCCGAATAGCCCCGTTATAGCACACTTGCAATAGCAAGTGCGCCATGCTGGCCGACTATCGTTTCAACACCTACTGGTTGCGGTATTACTTTTATCATTACCGTGTTCGGTAGCATTGTTGGCTCCTCCTCTGACCTTACGGTTTTGATAATAGAACATTCGAGCGACTCTCTTGGTCTTGACATGGTAGTCGTTAACTAGGTTGACTCTCTCATTCACTTAACTCCGTATTATTCCCTGATGTTCGTCCCCACGCATTTGCCGTGGTTACTGAGACTCGATTCTCATTCAGGTACTACTTTGTAGCCCTACTGAAGTACGTTTCACTAATACTCCCATAGTGGTCTGAACAATGATATCGGGTATTACAAGCCTCTTTGTGTTGTAGGTTGGGAATTATCCAACCTTGACTAGTTCCTTAGTCGGTTACTATACCATTATCGGTATTACTTAACAATTGTGGTTCCGTAGAATGTGTCTCGGGTTTTGTTGCTCCTCCATTGACCGCCTCTGTGCACAGTTAGTGTTTTCTTTCTTGTTGACTGGGTTTCCTCGACTGCTAGGCATGTCGACCAGGTCGCCGGAAATTTCAGTCTCTTGTAGATGGGATTCTTAATATTCCGCTATGTGCGGGTAAGGTGTTCAACAGGTTCCGTCTCTAGGATTCTCAGTTCTTGGAATCTCTCGTATGACAGGTTTTGGTTCTTCAAGGAAATTCATAACAGCCAGATCGGGTTGTTCCCGAGTATGAGAGGACTTGCCATCTCGCTGGTGTTCTTTCCCGAGTTATAAAACGGGGGTTGCGGAGGGCGGGAAGGAGGTTGTAGGTATCCAGTGTTCACTGGTAATCCCTAACTAGCGTACTTCTCACGCTATCACTCAACCCTTAACCCAAAGCACTAAAATCCTCCTAACTCGGTACCTCCTAAGCCGGTATTTTCTAGTCATCAGAGCGATACTCCTCTGATACCAACTTTTGTAACACCCCAAGTACAAATACGATCCTTAACAACAGTTGCAGCGGAATTAAAACTCAACACATGACTTGATCCTTGGGTGCTACACACTGTTAGCCACCCACGTGGCTAACAAGGCTAACACATACACAACATACCGGTCTGATGGACCAGATTACCGAGCACTACACTTTACAACTCTTCCCATTACCAATAAACATTATACATTTACATTCCACTGTTTCGGTATTAACAAGCTAATGCCAACAACAATTTCGGTCTTACTACTCCTACAATACATAGTGTTTTAATGCACTCCCGTATACACCTAACTAACTACCCCGTCCTACTCTCGAACGGCCCGCTCCATTGTACCTGAAAAGTATGGGGGCCCCCCAAAGGGGGTCAGCACCTTTGCTGGTATGGTAATCGAGCAGCCCACATACTACACGGCCCACGCACAACTATTTGTCGTCTGAGCATGCGGTTATTATGCTTAAACATGCATGGAAGAACTAAACACATAACACATACACAAACATACATCACACACCAACATAGCAACAACAACACACTAACACATTACTCCACGCAATAACATGCACAAAACTTAATACAATTCTTCTTAGAGAACATACACTTACTTAGGATGTGCCGGAGGTAATATAAGCCCGAGCACACCATACATACATTTACTTCACTTAGGTGTGCCGCCCTCATATAGGACCGATCACACCATACACAATTTCCCCCTAGCTCAATAATGATGTTAGGTAAGCCTTGGTTAGCTTGTGGGTGGTTGTAGTTCAAGAAGGAAAACAACCATAACATAACAGAGAGGGAGTCGAAGCAAACATAGGCGTCAACACCTAACAACATTACATGATGATTTCCCCCTAACCCGATTGGAGTCGGGTAGGTAAGCTTTGGCTAAGCTTGGGAGTTCGAAATCCAGAAGGAAACAACCCTAACATAACAGAGTGGGAGTTAATTCCATATATATATCAACTCCCAAACAACACGCGCGACCGGAACGACCGGATTCCTCACCCCCCAATATATATACATATTAGTTAGAAGTTCCTCTATGGAACATATTACATACATACACCTTTTGGTGTTACAAGTTTAGTTAATCACACACAAGGGATGTATCATCCATTCGATAAGCATGGACAACAACAACATTCGTTAGACAACGATACATTAATCAAGGGCCACACACACACCACATTCATACACAATATACAACTAAGGCACGGATAGCCGTAGTTAGTACGTTCCCCGTAGGTTGGGACGCTTAATCCGAACACCGATCTCTTATGTGATCCTAGAGTCGGTTAGCTATGGTTTAACACATAGTTAAGGTTAAATGGTATCGGAATTATTTACGCCACAATAATGAATTATTGTAAACTCATTTCATGCTTATCTTGCAAGGTGGCAACACACAGAAAAACAAGTTGGCATACAAGCCGGTGTAATCCGTAGGACACAGGTTGCAAGAAACCATACCTTACACCATGGGTTCATCTTTACCGGGGGTTCTCATGCTCCTCGGTTCATACTTGTTCCTCGTGTCTTACTCTTGAACCACTATTTACATGTCGAATGGTTCAATTAATATTAAGGCCCTACGATATGCACATAATCGCTACTCCCGTACTTACCCCGTTATCCCGTTATTTCGGTTTAACTTAGCGTACTTAATTCCTTAACTTACTCACTTACTTCCAACACTTGTTTATACTTCTTAGGACCTTTATAAGCCACCAAAAAACTCCTATACAACATCTCAAACCAATACCATTCAATCCACATGTTTAGAACCCTTTAAAACCTTTCTAGGCAGGCATTGTGGGGGTGGTCCGGGACTTGGTCCTCACCCTAGGTCCGGAGACCAATCAAAGAACACACTCTCGGCCATTTTTCACACACTGGTCCGGGACTTGGTCCTGGACTAAGGTCCCGGACCACCACCTCTGTTGAGTCTCGAACTGATTTTCAATGCGGTCCGGGACTTGGTACATATCCTAAGTCCCGGACCCTGCTAAAAGCTGCTGTTAAGGTCATTTTTCAACCTCTAATCAACCCTTAAATCATCCTCAAACTTTCCCTAATCTTTCCACAAGTTTTCTACATAATTAATCACCTCAAAACACTCCTTAAACCACTCCAATCATCGGTTAAAATCCACTTCCCAATTCTTGTTCAAATTCAACAAGCTCACTTTTCACATTCTTGCATTTTGCACACTTGTGCATCTCTACTTCCTTTTGATAGTTCTTACCATCTACCAAACTTACCCAGTCACTTAATGACCATTCCAATTCATTCCTAGACATATAAAATTCTAAAACCCAAGTTCAACTTCATCTCCTAAACTTGCACTCTAACTCACTTCTAGAATTTCCACAAATCCTATATGCCATTTGCTACAGATTTTGCATATTTTAAACCCATCCTTAACTCACCATTCCAAGGTTATTAATCCACTCTACACAACACCATAAAACCTAGGTTCTCCCATTCACCAAGCCATCATCAAACACCCATTCTCTACCAACCAAATTTCGCCATAACCTCCCCATAACTTAACATCTCCAAAACCATCAATTCACATCAATGTACATCCCTAATCTAGCCACACCCATAGGGTCCTATCAGCACACAATATCAATCCAAAAATCCACCCAACAACATTTATAGCTCTAAAATCTCAATACACCACATATAACTTCAAACTCAAATCCTTTGGCTCCAAGGCCTCCAATTCAAACCAACAATTCACAAGATCTCCCAAATCAATAAAAACATTATTTCATATTTTGGGTTCATTATTCTTTAACCCATCCCCAAGCTTTAAAACAATTTAAACAAGCTTTAAGGTAGATTCCTTACCTTAATTTACAAGTTTCTCCTTAACTCTCCTCTTGCTCCTCCTCTTCTCAATTTTGGTCAAGTGGGAATGGAGTTTCCAAACTCCATCCCAACATTCAAGAACACAAAAATATACTCAATTAATTATCTAAACCCTTAGGAAATCTTAATTCAATTAAAGGGGCTTAGAACACAAAGTTAGGGTTTACCTTTGGAGATTTTTTAGAGGGGTTTTCACCCCTAATCAAGAAGGGAATTACTCCACCATTGGAGAGTTGGATTGGAGCTCAAAATCAAGAAGAAAAACAAGGCATTACAATGGGGAAAATCGGCTACCAAAGGAGGAAGAACAAAAACAAGTTTTTCAATGAAATTTTTACCTTGTTTGAAAGAGGAGGCTCCAAGCTACACATTGGTGCTCTTTTCTCTTCAAATGGGGAAAACCCATGGAGATGAAACTCATCCTTTTGAAATTCTGAAAAGAGAGAAAGGTAGAGGAGGATGAGGAGAGTTCAAATATGTAATTTGTTTTGTATTTGGAGCTTGGAGTTGGCTAGAGCATGAGGTAGAAGAGAGGAAGCCATTGGAGCTTGGTGGAGAGCTTAAAATCGTGGCCAAGGAAGAAGAGGGAGGATGGGGTCTGGCACAAGAAGAAAACGAGAGAGAGAGAAAATATGGGGAGAGAGAAGAGGGAAAAGTAAAATAAGGAGGAGAGAGGTAGTAAGGTGGTACTTTTACCTTTTGCTTTTTGGACTTAATTGACTAGCTTATTGTAACACCCTACCGCTAATACCATCATTACCGTACCATACTTACCTTCGCAGCGGATATTACTTACTCATCGGCGGGTGTACAATGCCGTTAGTCCCCACGTGACTAACAAGGCGAGTTACAATACTATACTATCGGTGTTATGAATATGAACATACCGAGTGCTCTACACAATACAATACTTTCCCTTGCATACCAATCCATAATTCAAATACACTTCAATACAATACTATACCGTATACTACAATCCTTAATTTACCGATACATTTAAGTTTCCAAATTTGCATTACAATACAAGTACCAATCCCTACTATACAACTACCCATGCTTACGTAGCAGTCCCCGTCCTACTCTCTCGAACGGTGGCTAGCTTCGAGTACATGCACACTAAAAACGGTCCCCCGAGGGGTCAGCTTACGCTGAATATGACTTTCGCATATACCGCGTGCTAACCGCGGTACATCGACTACTTTGGGTCGATATACATGGAGTTCATTTACATGCATACATACATACTCATGCTACAACAATACAAACAACAATACCTACATACGCATACAATTTCAATACTTACTAAGGAAGACAGTTCGATAGTCAACCATTCGTATTTTATTTATTCATTCATTGCTCCTCGTACTATATTCATTTCGCTACTCTACTCATACCTGCTCCTTACTCTTACATACTCACACTCCATGTTCGATACTTTACTCGTACACGTTTCTTACTCCGTACTCGTTACTACACTTATGCATACTCATTACTCACTCAGTCTCTACTTACTTACAAACTCGGTACTCAATACTTACTCATACATACTCAATACTCGATACTCACTACATACTCATACTCGCTTCTTTACTCAATACCCATTACTTTACTCATACGTACGCAATACTCAATACTCATTACTTTGGCCACCGGGCGGAGTCATACAAAAGACTCGCCACCGGACCTACAATACGAGGCTATACGCTTAGCTCCTCAAATACTCAATTGTTCGTTCTTACCGGACTACACAAATTCCCAACACTCTTCTCTCAGAGTATAATACAATCTCACGGATTAGCCTAGAAGTATCTTCTCTCGATAACCTCCACTGGCTTTGGGAATTACTACCGTCTAGCATCCTCAGGTTAAGGGTTTCCCCACATATCGGATGCTCTCATGTTCGGGACATTACTTACATCAGTCGGGTCCTCTCATAATGGGTCGACTAACTACTAAGGGGTTTGGATATCCCTCATCATTCTTTACTACCCTCATGGTTCATGTTTTTGCACCAAGATCAATTCCTCTAATAGAGGTTACTTACTTACTTCCACTACTTGTTGTGTGTGGATTATTCATTTTGGTTCTCCTACCGTTATCGGGAGGTTGTTCTCCCGTACACTCTCTCACATTCTAGTGAGTTCTTTGGTTTGCGTTATCGTTTGTTGATTCGTTAGTTAGTGCGTTGTTATAGTTCCGTTACTACACTTCACGACTCTTACAGCGAGCCTCTACACAATCAAGACTCTCTCTACTATGAGTCTATCTACGCACTAAGTGAAGCCACACAATCAATCAAGAAGGTTAGATCACACAACATACATCAAGACATACAATGAAGGCAATAAACCGTTTTCATGCTTTAATCTTGATTAGCCGGCATACAGCATACAAATCAACGTAACTCGGTTAGCATACGGGGCATGAGAAAATCATACCTTTCACCGGGGTTAGCTTTACCGTGTGTTCCTTGTTCCTTGGTTCATACTTGTCCCACTGATAATGTTTCCAACATTGTCATTAATACGATGTTCATACACATACACAAATAATTACTACTACGTCGTATCCCGGTGTACTTAATGTTCTTTTACTCTCCACTTTCTTAATTACTTTCCTTACTTGTTTTTCCTACTCAAGTACTTACTTCCTTACCATTGGTGTTACCTTAATGGTATATTACTAAGGTTCTTTATATATTGTATATCCATATATATACATACATATGATTACCATGTTACTAATTTTTTTTTTTATAGTTAGGGCCGTCCGACCCACCGTCCGACCCAAGCCCTGGGTCGGACCGTTCCAGTAGATTCTCATTTCAGAAATTCTCCCTGTCCGACCCAGCACTATTCCGTCCGACCCATTCCCTCTGGGTCGGACCATTCCAGAAGGTTTCGGTCTCGTGTCCAAGCTCCGTCCGACCCACGTCCGACTCACCACCTGTCTGGGTCGGACGAAGTCAGAAACTTCGACACTGTAAAAATTTTTGCATGTCCGACCCATGTCCGACTCACGGCCCTGGGTCGGACCATTCCAGAATGTTTTATTTTCGTTGATTAAGCCCTGTCCGACCCACGTCCGACTCACCCTCTGGGTCGGACGGAGTCAGAACATTGCTACAGGTTTTGTTTTTCTTTTCTCTTCTTACCCATTTCTTCCCCAATCTTCCTACATGTAACCCCACATGATTTAGCACTAATTAGGCTTCCTAAAATACCTTAATTCATCCCCCAAATCCATTACTAAATTCATCAAACAACTTACACAACATTTTTCTTACTTCTTCTACACCACATGTAACAGTTTTTGTTACTCCTATGCTACAGATTTTACAATTCATTCTCCCATCCAATACTTCCTCAACCAATGCCATTCCTAGCATTCTAAATACCTCTCCTTACCATACCAATTCATTCCCAAGCCATTGCACTACCTATACCCAAGTTCCAACACTCATCTTACAAAATCCTACACATTAAATTCTCTTAACTTCTCCAATGTGTTCTTATCACTTTGCTACAGATTTTACACTTCCTATTCCATACTACAATTACCATTCCTTAGCTACTAAACATCTCTACTAATCCCAATACATACCTTGGTTCTCCCATTCACCAAGTCATCCTTAAATACATAATCCTACCGAAATTTCACCATAGTCCACCTACAATTCTAGCTTCTCCACATACATACTTTTCCATCAAATTCATTCCTCTTCTAGCCAAACCACAAGGGTTCTACTACCAGCACACATACTAAGCAATCTTAATACATTAATACCCATCAATCACAATACCAATACACATACTCATTACACTTGGCTCCACCAAAGCCTTCAATTCAAATACTTGCTTTTAAATACTCAAATTCACAATCCTCAATAGACTAGACAAGGTTTTGGTTTCTTTAAACATTTTACCCTTCCCATTACTCTAATGCAATAGAATTTACATTAGGAGGAGGAGCTCGTACCTTGAGCTTATACTTCATTCTTTCTTTTCACCATTCTTCTTCCCTCTTTCCTTGCACAATCGATCGCATGGGGAATGGAGTTGCCAAACTCCTTCCCATCACCCAAAGCACATCAAACAAGTATAATTAATACACTAGCCCTTAGATTTATGCTAGTTCATTGAAGTGTTCAAAATGCAAATTTCTAGGGTTTACCTTTGGAGTGCTTTTAGGAGGGGGGTTTTAGCCCTTGGTTCAAGAAGGTGTTCTCACCACCCCATTGGAGGGTTGAAGCACGGCTCCAAAACAAGAGGAAAAACAAGGTAGAGAGAGAGACCAAAAATCGCCATACCAAGAGAAGAGATGGAGAAAAGTGAGGTCTTTCATGGACATTTTACCTTGTTGGAAAGAGGAGGCTCCAAGCTTCACAATGGTGTCCTTTTCTTCAAATGGGGATAACCCATGGAGATGAACTCATCCTTTTCGAATTTTGAAAAGATAGAAATGTAGAGGAGGATGAGGGGATTACAAATATGTGTTTTATTTTTCATTGGAGCTCACATGGAGGTAGAGCAAGAGGATGAAGAGGGGCTGCCATGGGAGCTGTTTGGAGAGCTCCAAAATCGCCCACAGTTCAAGAAGGGAGGAGGGAGACTCGAGAGTGTAGGGAGAGAGGGGGAATAGGAGAGAGAAGAGGGAAAGTGAGAGTGAGAAGTGAGAGAGGGGATTTTTACTTTATGTACTTTGTTTGCTTTTTGCTTTTTGATTTACTTATTTGTTACTTGGTGGTGTGTGAGAGAGGGTTGTTACCAAGTAAAAACCGGCCCCCACTATACTGTTGACCTAAGCTGGAGCAGTATAATTTCGTCTTCTTTTGATAAGTGCGAAATATATAGACTTTTAAGGGTTTAATTACCTTATAATTTGCAGTATTTTAAGTAATATTTCTCACTTATCTTACATTTTTCCTAGATTTATGTTTTGATATGAACTGATGTATTATATGTGTTAAATGTAGAAAAAGCTATATAAATGGATAGATAATCTCATGAGCTTTCTAACGCAACAAACGGGGACCAAAACGGAGTCCGAACGAAGAATCTAGAGCCAGTCAAAGTTTGCAGGACAAGACGAGGAGGAAATGCACATGTCCGGCTAACCAGACCCGGACGCAATCCGGACAAGACACGTCCGGATGAGACTGAGCCGGACGCAATCCGGACACGTGTGAACAGCAGCCCGAATTCAGAATTCTACGCAACCAACTTTGACTCCATTCTCTGTTAAATTCTTCAGTCGGCGCCGTCTGTGACCACCGCCCAAGACCACCGTCAGTCCACAATGTCTTCAGCAGCTCACCAACCATACCTAATCTTATCCTTCTACCCTCTGATTCACACTTGTTTTCTGCTCTATAAATACCCAGCACTTCAACGATGCAAAACAGACTGGAAACGGGCAGAACAAAACACGACAGAGAGAACTCCCAAATTCCAATTCCACTCACGTTCATCCATTTCCCACAAATCCTCCATCCAAATCACATTCTCCACCCATACACACCATACCCACTCCGTTTTTTACCATTTCGTATCACCAAAATAGCCCAATTCTTCCATTTTCAGAAATCCAAACGAAGAAGACGATCTGCAGTACTTTTGGCCATGTCCGACCCTTGTCCGACCCACGGAGATCCGACAAGACACGTCCGGCTTTATGTCCGGCTAACCAGACCCGGACACGACCAAGAATTATCCGTTTGCTCGTTTTTCTTCGTCGTATCCTTTTAGCATCATTTTGAGGTCGGCATAATCACAGAGACGAGCCCAGAAGTGGAACAAACTCTCCCCAAACAGAGTTCTTTCTTTTAAACTCTACTCTGTTATAATGTCTGTCTCATTCATTATGTTTGTTTTTATAACTATGAGTGAGTAATTATTTTAGCTTCCCGGGTTGGGAAGCAAACCTATTTCCAAAGTTCTGTATGTGATTCTTCAAATAAACTTTGTTAACTGCAACAGTTCAATTCCTGTCCTTCAAGTGTTTTAATTATTTGGCCAGTAATTGGAATAACCCTTGTAGTTATCTTATTAAAATGCGAGAGCTGAGATAGATAACGAGACGAAGGAAGTTGAACCTAATTAACAGCTAGAAGCGTGATCCCGCCTATAGGTTAATTAGACTCCAATAGAAACTGCTCTTTATGCAATCAATTGTGTCCGGTCTAGAGCATTAGTCTGCTGCTAGGTCTAACAATTGGTTAGGTTCATTATACTTAGTCGTTAATGAATTAATTAAAGTTTCTGAGTTATTGCAGTAAAAATTAAAGGAAGAATTTAATAACAGATATAAAAGGAATAGGTAAGCAAACAACCCGGGGTGCGTTTTTCTATTTATCACATTCACCACTCTTTAAATCCCTCTTTGTTTATTTACCTTTTAAATTGTTCTATTTCTCCTTGCAGTTTAGTTTCTTTTTAATCAATCATTCAAAACCGAAAAAGTGATATTTCTTGTTTTCTTTAGTATTAACTTAATTTCCCAGTTAATAAATATTTGTCAATTAATTATACGAGGTCCCTGAGATCGACAACCCCATTTAATCACTATACCCGCAAAACGATAGGTACACTGCCTATGTGGTAGAAGTAGTCACATTTTCTCCAACAAGTTTTTGGCGCCGTTGCCGGGGACCTCCGGCACGGTTAATTGACATCTATTATTTAATTAGGGATAAGTTCAATTTTTCATTTTTCTTATTTTTTTCCGTTATTTTCTCTTTATTTTCCACGTATATAGTTAATCTAGTTTTTCCATATTCATACCAACTCGTCCCTTATGCGTCGGACTCGATCTGCAGGAGAGCCTATAGCTGAATTTCAGCCAGAAATCGAAAGAGTTCTCCACAGCAGGCGACAACTGCAGTTTGCCATGACGACCAGACAAACTCTGGGGGAGTACCAGCAAACCATCAGTAGAAGGACGATCCTCTGCTATCGTCCTCCCTCAAGTGACGCAAGCTGAGCTCGACGCCTGGCAATTCAAGACGAGCTTCATCACCACTTTGTACCACCAGGGACAATTCAGCGGGCTTGACTCAGATGATGCCCCACACCACATCTCTGCATTCCTGGACTTCTGCAATACATTCAACAAGACGGGGAACCTGAATGAGCGCATTCGCCTACAGCTGTTCCCCTATTCTCTGAAAGACGGAGCGTCCAGGTGGCTCAAGAGTCTGCAACCCGGGTAGCATCCACACTTGGGCTGACTTGGCAAACAAGTTCCTGGCAAAGTACTATCCACCGTCAAAGACAAGGGAGAAGATCGCTGAAATCACAAACTTTTGTCAAGAACCGGGTGAGTCCCTGTATGACTCTTGGGATAGATTCAAGGAGCTGCAGATTCTGTGCCCACACCATGGTATGAGTAGCGAAGAACTAGTACTGTCGTTCTTTAAGGGATTGAACGATTCAAACAAGATGTTACTAAGTTCCTCATCTGGAGGAAACTTTATGGCAAGAAAGAACTGGGGATGAAGCGATGGATGGAGCTTTTGGACACCATGACCGCTAGTACCAGACAATGGTGCAAGAACAAGGGGAGAGGTGAGCCAAAAGCAGGTATGTATAATATTCCCCCACAGGATCATGTATCCGCTCAACTAGCGGCTCTTACTAAAGTTGTGGAGAAGTTAGCTGTAAACCAACGCAACAGCAAACCGCGAAGGCAGCTACTTCTTCGCCTTTCCTGAATCCTTGCTGTGAGAATTGTGGAGGAGCCCACGAAACGTTCAACTGTGAAGGTCCTAGCTATGCAGGTAACCCCGAAGAGTTAAAATCGATCAACAACAGACCAGGTAACCCTTATCCTAACAATTTCAATCAGAATAATTGGAGGAACAATCAACAACCTCCATGGAGGGGTAATGATCAGTCTATAGGTAATTTTGGGTTCAACCAAAATAGACCACCTTACTTTAGACAGCAGGAGCAATCCCAAAATTCTCAAGGAGGCAGTGGTAAAATTGAGAATATGCTGGCAGAAATCCTTAAACAAGGCCAAACTACAAACTCCAGGTTTGCCGAAATAGAAGCTAAACTTTCTGAACAAGCCGCTAGAAACGCTGATCAAGCTTCTATCAACCTAAGCCTAGAGAGGCAAATGAGTCAAATTTCACAACAGCTGGCACAGCGACCAACGGGGTCACTTCCCAGTCAGCCTGACCCTAACCCAAGGGAGCACGCAAAAGCAGTAACTCTGAGAAGCGGCAAGGAACTAGTTCCTGATGTCCCAGAAATTGAAGAAGATTTTAATAAACCAGCTGAATCTCAACCTGAAGTGGAGAAAACAACAAATCCCAAGGAGAAGGAGTCTCCTGAATCTCTCACTATTAAACCGTCTCAACTCTCTTATAATCCTCCTATTCCATTCCCTAACAGACTAAAGAAAAAGAACTTGGACGAGCAATATGGGAAATTTCTTAATATCTTTAAGAAATTAACTATTAACATCCCTTTTCTGATGCTTTGTCTCAAATGCCTATGTATGCTAAATTTATGAAGGATATTTTGTCTAACAGGCGTTCTTTGCTAGAGTCTGACACAGTCAAATTGACAGAAAGAGTATCTGCAGTTCTCCTGAAGAAACTGCCACCCAAGTTAGGAGATCCAGGTCTTCCCATCATTCCATGCGCTATCGAGAAGGTGGATTGTGGTAACGGTTTATGTGATTTAGGAGCAAGTATTAATTTGATGCCTTTATCTATTTTCAAGAAATTAGGCGTAGGACAATGTGCTCCCACTTCTGTTCAATTACAACTAGCAGACCGTTCCATAATTTACCCTAAAGGAAAAGTTGAGGACCTGGTAGTTTCTATCGATAAATTTATTTTCCCTGCTGATTTTATCATCATTGATATGGAGGAAGATACAGATGTACCACTAATTTGGGCAGACCGTTTATGAGAACTGCCCGCACTCTCATTGATGTTGAAGGAGGGAAGATTATTCTAAGATTTCATGATGAGCAGGTTGTTTTCGACATGACACGCAACATGAAGCGTCCTGCCGCTGTTCAATCCTGCTTTTCAGTAGATATTGTTGACTCTTTAGTACATGAAACTATTTTAAGCAGGGAGAGAAGAGGAAATCCTGGAAAGATGTCTCATGGAATCTTGTGAAGCTGATGATGAGGATCCAGATATGGCCCTCATGGCTGAGGAGTTAAATAAAAGGCAGCCGCACTTCCACAAGTACCAGCAGAAATTTGAAAAAGTCGAGCGGAGTACTGACCGACCAAGACCATCTATTGAGAAACCTCCTACAGTGGAGATGAAACCTCTTCCCTCTCACTTGAAATATTCCTTTCTTAACGAACCATCGGAATTACCTGTTATAATCTCTTCTGACTTAACAGGAACTCAAGAGAAGCAACTACTGGAGGTATTGCGCAATCATACATCAGCTATTGGTTGGTCGATAGCAGATATTAAAGGAATCAGCCCTCAGTTGTGTTCTCACCGAATCTATATGGAAGATAACTACCGACCATTGGCTCAGCCTCAGCGGCGTCTTAACCCAGTCCTAAAAGAGGTAGTTAAGAAAGAGGTAATCAAACTACTCGATGCAGGCATTATTTACCCTATTTCGGACAGTAAATGGGTAAGTCCAGTTCAGGTAGTACCAAAGAAGGGAGGAATAACTGTGGTTCCTAATGAAAAGGGTGAGCTGATTACCCAGCGCCCCACTACAGGATGGCGGGTTTGTATTGATTATAGAAATTAAATGACGCCACTCGTAAGGACCATTTTCCCTACCTTTCATTGATCAAATGTTGGAAAGACTAGCTGGACATGACTACTACTGCTTTCTGGATGGCTTTTCAGGTTACTTTCAAATCCCTATAGCTCCTGAGGATCAGGATAAGACAACTTTTACCTGTCCTTATGGAACCTACAGTTATAAAAGAATGCCATTTGGATTATGTAATGCTCCTGCCACGTTTCAACGTTGTATGATGGCTATCTTTGCTGACCATATTGAGAAGTGCATTGAGGTTTTTATGGACGACTTTTCTGTTTATGGTCTAACATTTGAATCTTGTCTAGAAAACCTTGATCTTGTGCTGTCCAGGTGTGAAGAAACCAATCTGGTGTTAAATTGGGAAAAATGCCACTTCATGGTTCGAGAAGGAATCGTCCTGGGCCACAAGATTTCTTCAAAAGGTATTGAGGTAGACCGGGCTAAAGTCGAGGTAATTGAAAAGCTCCCACCACCATCTTCTGTTAGAGATATTCGTAGTTTTCTTGGACACGCAGGTTTTATAGAAGATTCATTAAAGATTTTTCCAAAATCTCTAAACCTCTGTGTGATCTACTTGCAAAGGATGTTAAGTTCCATTTTTCTGAAGAATGTCTGAAAGCTTTTAATTTATTAAAGAAAAGCTAATTTCTGCACCTGTCGTTGTGTCTCCTGATTGGTCACTCCCTTTTGAGATAATGTGTGACGCTAGTGATTACGCTGTGGGGCCGTTTTATGTCAGAAGATTGATAAAATTCTTCGGGTAGTATATTATGCAAGTCGAACTTTGAATGATGCCCAGAAAAATTATGCAACCACAGAAAAAGAATTACTAGCGGTAGTTTTTGCTCTAGATAAGTTTCGATCTTATTTACTGGGTGGTAAAATTATTGTACATACTGACCACTCTGCTCTTAAGTATTTGTTTGCTAAGGCAGAGTCAAAACCCAGGTTAATTAGATGGATTCTCCTATTGCAAGAATTTGATATTGAGATCAGGGACAAAAAGGGAACACAAATGTGGTAGCTGATCATCTGTCCAGAATGGAAGCATCGATGATGATGGGACTCCCATCAACGAGTCCTTCCCTGATGAGTCAGCATTTGCAGCAGAAGAGGTTGAGGATCCATGGTTGCTGATATCGCTAACTACCTTGTTAGGAAGATTGTTCCAGCTGATATGACTTATCAGCAGAGAAAGAGGTTCTTTTCCATTGTCAAACATTATTTTTGGGATGACCCTTATCTGTTTAAAGTCTGTGCAGATGGAATCATTAGGAGATGTGTCCAGAAGTCAGAGGTCAGAAACATTCTCCTCCATTGCCATTCCAGAGAGAGCCGGTGGACATCATGGCGCCACTCGAACCGCCACAAAAATACTAGAATCAGGTTTTTTTTGGAACACCCTTCACAAGGATTGTCATGCTTTTGTTTCGACATGTGATCGGTGTCAAAGGCAAGGTAATCTATCTCGTCGGAATGAGCTACCACTGAATAACATGTTAGAAGTTGAGCTATTCGACGTCTGGGGTATTGATTTTATGGGTCCCTTCCCAAACTCTTTCGGTAATCTTTACATCTTAGTAGCTGTTGATTATGTTTCAAAATGGGCGGAAGCCCTTGCCTGTTCTACTAATGATGCTAAAACTGTTGTGAAGTTCCTCAAGAAAAATATTTTCACTCGATTCGGTGTTCCTCGAGCCATAATCAGTGACGGTGGCTCCCATTTCTGTAACCGCCAGTTTGAAGCACTATTAAAGAAGTATGGGGTTCGACATAAGGTTGCCTTACCCTACCATCCTCAAACAAATGGGCAGGCCGAAGTGACAAACCGAGAGCTCAAGTGGATCTTACAAAAGACGGTGAACTCTTCTCGTAAGGATTGGTCACTTAGATTAGATGAAGCGCTCTGGGCCTACCGCACTGCTTTCAAAACGCCAATTGGCATGTCTCCCTACAAGTTGGTTTTTGGGAAGGCATGCCACTTGCCTGTGGAATTAGAATACAAGTCATATTGGCCTTGAAAGCTCTTAATTTTGACCTACAGCAAGCCGGTGATAAACGCAAGTTCCAGTTGACAGAGTTGGAGGAACTCAGGAACGAATCTTACGAGAATGCTGTAATATATAAGGAACGTACCAAGCGCTGGCATGACAAGATGATTGCCAATCGAGAATTTAAGGTGGGGGACCAAGTCCTGCTTTTCAACTCCAGGCTCAAATTCTTCCCAGGTAAGCTGAAATCATACTGGTCAGGACCTTACCCTATTATCAGCATTTCCCCATTCGGTGCGATTGAACTCGCCAATGCAAAGGGGGAAACATTTAAAGTCAATGGGTCAAGAGTTAAGAAATTTTCTGGGTACTACACTGGATCAAGCTGCTACATATGAAATATCTCTTAAAGATCCAATTGCAGGTTAGCTACTCCACAAAGTCCAGCCAATGACTATAAAGAGGGCAGCTGACTGGGAGGCAACCCAGTGGTTAAGTTTTATTATCTTATTATTTTTTTATTTATATATTTTATTCATATATCTATATTACCCTATATTATTTTACAAAAAAAAATTAAAAAAAAATTTTTACAACGTGCCGGGTCTGCGTCCGACCCTATATACCCGGACACGTGTAATTTTAATCATGTCCGAATCCGGACGTTACTAACGGACATGAGTATTCTATATATAAAAAAAATATAAAAAAATATTATATATGTTTATTATATTTTATGTGTGTGTGGTTTTTTAAAAAAAAAAATTTACACATGTCCGGGTCTAGTCCGACCCTACCCTGACCCGACAGCTCACGTCCGTGGTTGTGTCCGACCCACTAGACCCGGACACGTGTATATAAAAAAAAAAAAAAAAAAAAATTTAATGAAGAGGGGAGCATATGGTTTTATTTATTTTTATTCTCATTTTATTTTAATTTTTATTTTTAACAAAAAAGAAGTGGAAATGGTGTCTATGCTTTAACGCAACGCTTTTTAGCGTTTATTTTTGGGTAGTGTGTGCAGGTAAAATTCTTATCATGGTATCTGAAGAACTCCAAGGCTGGACACTTGCTTGAACGCAAGTGTGAGGAACGCTACTACCCCCATTGTTCGCACTTAAGTGTGAGGAAGGACACCTTCCTCAATTCACGATATCAGGGGAGTCTCAGTTCCTTTATTTTTAATATTTATGTTCGGCCACTCGTGCTTTAACTGTTAATTGATTAAGTCCATAGCGTCCTAAATGAATCCTTCATGAGTCTGGCATATTTTGAAAGGTCTTTTCTTGATTATTTTATGAACAATGAGGACATTGCTCCTCTTAAGTGTGAGGAAGTTTAGACCTTTCCCTGAAAATATGCCAAGTTGCACCTAATGCCACACTTGATTTTATTGTTCTCTAATTATGATAGTAAGCTTCTCTAAATGCCATACATGTTGAATTTTGGGCTAAAATTTTTTGTGGAAGTTTTTGAAATCAAGCCTGATGACAACCTCAAGAATCGTTCTGCTTGACGTTGTTTGTATGTATCAAATTCTTTCTTCAAGATTAAATCTATTTTCACTGAAATCTGGTGGATAAGCTGATTGTGGAAATTGAACTACCTTAGCTCGGTAATCATGGGACTAAGTGAAAGTTTGGTATGGAAAGGATAAGGCAAGGTACTCCTCTGATCATATAATGAAGTTTTCTGAACCAAAACAGGCCTCTTCATTCGGTTATTAAGTCCTTGGGGTGCCTCATCACCCATCTACCTAAGGTCTTGTGATCTGGGATAGAAGAAGGCCAAAGCCGCTACATGGGTGAAGAGAAAAGTCTGGGGGATGAAACAAATTGTGCGAACAAAAAAAAATGAACATACAAAACTCTTAATGCTGAATGATTGTCGCAATTTTTCATATTTTGATCATGAGTGCGTGGTGTTGAAAGGTATTGCGGAATAAGGCATTACTTCACACCCCTTGTCATCCAAAGGTTAGAGAGAAAAGAAATTGGTGGAAGGTTCCGAGCTAATCTATGTTCAATTTTTACAATCTAACTTATCCATGCTCTTACTTAAAAAATTTCTGTTTCACTGTTTACAAAAACCTACATCTAAGAGCAGGATTATTCTTTTGATTGCCATTTAGCTTGATCTCCTTCCACGATTGTTGAATCCCGAAGTTTGATACTGTGACCTTAGAGAAAGTTGTTCTTTATTTGCTTGAGGACAAGCAAAAGATAAGTGTGAGGAAGTTTGATAAGTGCGAAATAATAGACTTTTAAGGGTTTAATTACCTTATAATTTGCAGTATTTTAAGTAATATTTCTCACTTATCTTACATTTTTCCTAGATTTATGTTTTGATATGAACTGATGTATTATATGTGTTAAATGTAGGAAAAAGCTATATAAATGGATAGATAATCTCATGAGCTTTCTAACGCAACAAACGGGGACCAAAACGGAGTCCGAACAAAGAATCTAGAGCCAGTCAAAGTTTGCAGGACAAGACGAGGAGGAAATGCACATGTCCGGCTAACCAGACCCGGACGCAATCCGGACAAGACACGTCCGGATGAGACTGAGCCGGACGCAATCCGGACACGTGTGAAACAGCACCCGAATTCAGAATTCTACGCAACCAACTTTGACTCCATTCTCTGTTAAATTCTTCAGTCGGCGCCGTCTGTGACCACCGCCCAAGACCACCATCAGTCCACAATGTCTTCAGCAGCTCACCAACCATACCTAATCTTATCCTTCTACCCTCTGATTCACACTTGTTTTCTGCTCTATAAATACCCAGCACTTCAACGATGTGCAAAACAGACTGGAAACGGGCAGAACAAAACACGACAGAGAGAACTCCCAAATTCCAATTCCACTCACGTTCATCCATTTCCCACAAATCCTCCATCCAAATCACATTTCCACCCATACACACCATACCCACTCCGTTTTTACCATTTCGTATCACCAAAATAGCCCAATTCTTCCATTTTCCAGAAATCCAAACGAAGAAGACGATCTGCAGTACTTTTGGCCGTGTCCCGACCTTGTCCGACCCACGGAGATCCGGACAAGACACGTCCGGCTTTATGTCCGGCTAACCAGACCCGGACACGACCAAGAATTATCCGTTTGCTCGTTTTTCTTCGTTCTATCCTTTTAGCATCATTTTGAGGTCGGCATAATCACAGAGACGAGCCCAGAAGTGGAACAACTCTCCCCAAACAGAGTTCTTTCTTTTTAAACTCTACTCTGTTATAATGTCTGTCTCATTCATTATGTTTGTTTTTATAAACTATGAGTGAGTAATTATTTTGGCTTCCCGGGTTGGGAAGCAAACCTATTTCCAAAGTTCTGTTATGTGATTCTTCACTGCAACAGTTCAATTACTGTCCTTCAAGTGTTTTAATTATTGGCCAGTAATTGGAATAACCCTTGTAGTTATCTTATTAAAATGCGAGAGCAGAGATAGATAACGAGACGAAGGAAGTTGAACCTAATTAACAGCTAGAAGCGTGATCCCGCCTATAGGTTAATTAGACTCCAATAGAAACTGCTCTTTATGCAATCAATTGTGTCCGGTCTAGAGCATTAGTCTGCTGCTAGGTCTAACAATTGGTTATGGTTCATTATACTTAGTCGTTAATGAATTAATTAAAGTTTCTGAGTTATTGCAGTAAAAATTAAAGGAAGAATTTAATAACAGATATAAAAGGAATTGGTAAGCAAACAACCCGGGGTGCGTTTTTCTATTTATCACATTCACACTCTTTAAATCCCTCTTTGTTTATTTACCTTTTAAATTGTTCTATTTCTCCTTGCAGTTTAGTTTCTTTTTAATCAATCATTCAAAACCGGAAAAGTGATATTTCTTGTTTTCTTAGTATGAACTTAATTTCCCAGTTAATAAATATTTGTCAATTAATTATACGAGGTCCCTGAGATCGAACCCCATTTAATCACTATACCCGCAAAACGATAGGTACACTGCCTATGTGGTAGAAGTAGTCACAATTATCTCCATCACTTTTACAGAAAAAAAACACTCGTTATTTACCCCCGGTTTTGGTTTATTATTCACTAACCGGGCCCGTTTTCCGGATTTTCTCGTTTTTAATTTTTTTTATTGGCTATTAAGCTTCCATTAATGCTTAATAATAGTTATTTAATGATTCATAATTTTTACTGGTTCGTTTGACCACTTAAAATCACGTTTTCGGGTTTCCTCGAAAAACGTGCGCTAAAAGTTTTTTAGCGTTTAAATACATTATTCGGATCCGTTTTCTTCGGGAATCATTCCCGTATGCTCATTAGGCATAAATAAGCCTTCGGAATCTTTACAATACTAACCGAGGTCTCGTACCTCCCATGGTTATTTAACGCTTATTTTAGCGTTTTCCGCTTTCTAAGCGTTTTTCTCATTTCTTTGGATTTATTTTCTTTACCCAAATTACTTAGGCACTATTAGGCCCTTAAATACTATATTAGCATAATAAAATCACCATATTTAAGTTCGGGGTTATTTCACTTATTAAGAGCTAGTTTAATTGTGAGTGGGGTTACTTATCCCCTAGAAAATCGGTCCCCACTATAGTATTTAACTGGAGCGTTTTCGTCTTTTACAGAAAACGCTCGTATTTTTACCCGGTTAGCACTATTTACTAACCAGGCCCGTTTTCCAGAATTTTTCTCGTTTACTTAATTTTAATGGTTCTTAAGCTCCCATTAATGTTTAATTATAGTATATAGTCAACTATAATTTTTACGGGGTCGTTTAACTGTTTAGAGTCACGTTTTCGTGTTTTCTCGAAAAACGCGTTTTAAGACTCCGTTAGCGTTTTACGCATTATTTGGATCTGTTTTCTTCCGGAAATTTTCCCACATGTTCTTAGAGTGTATTTAGGGTATAAAAATATATTTATAACCCCAGTGAAGGTTTATACCTCCTAAAATAATTAAATACGCGTTTTCACGTTTTGTGACTTTTACGCATTTTCTGTTTTCTTTTGGTTTTTATTTCTTCACCAGTGGTCTTAAGGACTTAATTAGCCTTAGAAAATATAATCACATAATTAATTAACACATTAAGGTTTGGGGTATTTCACGCCAAAAACTTGTTGAGCAAATTAGTGGTTAAACTAGATTGCTAACTATGGGCAGTGAAACTATCATTATAGTACAACAAGGTCGTATCCACAGGGACTTCGTAACTATCTAATCAATTATAAGTTTAGTGTTTGTGCAAGAATATAAAAAAAAAAGTGCATAAATGTAAATTGGGGGGTTTTTTAGGTTTTGGTTTGGATAGTCACGGAAATCAAGAAAAGCGATAAAGTAATCTAACTAATCTAGGATAGGTGTACTTAAGGAGTGAGGGAATCACTCAAATCTGCCAAACATGGCCTTAATCCTAATTCACTCTAATTGTCTAATAGAACTAAGATAATGACCCTCTAAACCCAAGATGAGTCAAATCTTACTTAGTTAATCTTTAACCTTCAAAATCAATTAGGGTTAACCTCACTAAGTACATTAAACACAAGTTCCAAACATAGCAATAGAATTCACCAATTAATTAAAGAGGGCAAATACTAGGGTTTCTCTCTCTCTCTTGGTCTTATCCCTAATTTCAAACCAAATGTCATTAGGGAATACCACAAAGCATAAAGATAGCCAATCTTAGAACATTCAATAGCTCATGAGGAGAAAACAACTAATTAAGTGAAATAGGTATACACGTCAAGAAAAGCGCAGTGAGCTAGCGAAAGGTTTGGTCCGGGTTATAAACCTGGACTCAAACCCAGACCATGCTGAAAACACGCCAGAAGGGGCACTGAAGGGTTGTTCCCGGTTTGTAAATGCAAACAGGTAAATTGATCTACTAAAACTAAACAAAAATCAATGAGAAATAATAAATCAATAGTCTGTCGGGTTGCAAAAATCCGGTCACTATAGTATAGAAAGTTAAGCAACCAAGTATCGAACCGTGGGACTTGAATAAATAAGCCTAAGTCCTATCCTAAATCCTAAGAAAACTGGAAATTCAGGGGGGTTGTGAATTGTTTTTGAACTGAATCGAATAAAATGCAAATCAGAGTTGAAATAAGCAATCGGTAAAAATGAATGATGAGTTGATAATATGAGTGGAACTCCGGGTTCGGGTTGTTCTTTTCTGTTGAATCTAGTAACTCCTACAATTTAATTATGAGAAACGGAAAGGCCAATTCTTTC
>CM041780.1:219341286-219582834 GCA_023374045.1 Limonium bicolor | reverse complement strand
TAGTTCAGGGAGAACTATAGCTGATGCTCTTCCTTCGTATTCGGTTGGTGGTAGTCATATAGGCACGGTGTTCTGGTTGATTTGCATGGTCAATTTCATTTATAACTTCGTTATTGGCCATGGCTTGGTTTCTCAGGTTTTCTTTGTGCTTGTAATAAAGTGCGCTCGGGTTCGGGGCTCGGACTGATTGGTGGAAGCCTCGAGTACGAGTGTTTGGCATGCACATAAATAACTTGTGGTTTGTAAGAAACTGCAAAATTAGTTAGTAAATAAAATAAAAGGCAGAGATATTGGTTAGGCTGATAAACGTAAGTTAAACACAACACTGATATATTTTTTTTTTGTATATTTTTTCTTTTTTTTTAACAAGAGTAAAATGACAGAAATTGAAATGACAAGGGAAAGAAATGACAGAAAAATTAAGTTAGATTTAGTTACAGAATTATAATTAGTAGTTAGTATACATGGAAAGAATGTTAAACAATGGAAAAGAAATGACAGGAAATTTTAAGTAGTAGTTAGGGACAATGGAAAGAAAGGACAATGGAACGAAATGACAATGGAACGAAATGACAATAATATTAAGATGTTAGGAGTTGATTCCAAAGTCCGAAGTCAAATGTCCAAGTCAGGTCAGAAGTCCGATGTCCAATTCAGATGTCCGAGGTTAACAATTTAATAGTATTAACAGATTATTATAATATAGCGAGTGAACTACCGGAAACTAGGGAAATTGATGGAATCAATCTCCCCGGCAACGGCGCCAATTTGCAGATGGTTATTTTCTGAGTGGTTAAACTGGTGTAAAATTAAAAGAAAAGAAATTAAAAACTCAAATTAAACGTCGGGCTGCAAACAAATCCCGGTCGTAGTTAGTAAAACAAGTGTCGTATCCACAGGGAGATTGTTCAATTTATCCTAGTCTTGGTAGTTACTTAAAAACTGTAAAAAGGGGTTTAGCCGGAGGCAAGCTTGATTTGTTGTTTGATCAGTGCAAATATAATAAAAACAGTAAAAAGGTGAATTAATTGATGTGGATGGAAAAACGTATCCTAGGATAGCGGGGGAATTTCCTAAATTACTTAAACATATTTATAACCTTCTCAATTATTTATTGCCTATTAGAGTTAATAATTGTCAGTTACGAACTCTTAATAAAAGCCTTAATATTTTCCTGCTCAGTCCGGAGTGTAAATACTAAGATTAATTCCTTTGTGGTACCTAGACTATCTCAAAATCATATGTTGATAGTTACCAAATAAATGCAGTCGTTTGTCGCGCAAAGCATTTAGCAATATTAGTTGAAAGGAATTAAAACAAGTTAAATGAGAGAAACAGGTGATAAATATTAATTTACGTAATATTAGAAATCAAACCCCCATCCTAGGATACAAAAGAAAATTACTCAGACATTAACGGAGATAAGAAGATTACACAGATAGATTTTGACATTAATTCAGAGGAAGAACTGGTCTGCTCTCGCTCTCACTGCTGCTCTTCTATTTCTTTTGTTACTGCGTGAGTGTGGAATGATGTGGTGATACGGGAGGAAATATAAGTGGAAGCGAATGGATGAGTGTGGTGAGTGAATTCTTCAGACTCCCGTCATGCGTGGTGTGCGTGGTGTGTTATTTTGCAGTTATGGTGCTGGGTTTATATAGAGGAAGAGGAGAAGAAGATCCGTACGATTGCAGACTGATTGCTCCTCGTTGATTGATCATTAATTGCAGGGGACAGGAGTTTGAGACGCGTGAGGAAATAAGGTAGGCGGTGCAGGAGTAGATGGATAGCGGAGGCAAGTTGCAGACGACGGCGAAGACGGGCGAAGAAAACTGGTCGCGACTGATTTTAAGTCACGACCGCGTGTGGTACCGCCTATAACCAGGCGGTTATGTTGTGTGTGTCCGCCTGTGGTACCGCCAAATAACAGGCGGTTGCCCATTGTTTGTCCGCCTCCTTAGAGGCGGTTGCCTCTGTGTGATGTCCGCCCAGTATGGGGCGGTAGCCTTGGTGGTGTCCGCCTGTTTTGATGATGTACACTTTGTCTCTTGTCCGCCTATTATCACGATGTACAAGCTAATTTCTTCTACGAGCTCTAGATTCTTCGTTTGGACTCCGTTTGAAATACCCCAAACCTTGATATGTGGTTTAAATAGCAAACCATGTTATATAAAGGCTAAAAGTGCCTTAGAAACATCAGTGGACAATTTAAAATATAGTATAGTGCAATAAAGCACTAAGACACAGTAGGAGCAAAAACATGCTTTAAGCTATGAGTGAACTTGGTTAGGACCCAAAGGGCCTACCAAGACTTAATAATATTCAATTGTGATTTAATAAGGCTAAATAAGTCCTTAGGAAACCTTGGTGGGCAGTTAAACCAAATAAAACACAAGAAAATACCTTAAAGTCAATATGAGCAAAAATGTGCTCTAAGCTTGGGATAAATTTGTATAAGACCTAATGGTCATACCTATACCTTATAAATATGTTAATGAACATATTAAATCAATTACCAAAGAAAACCAAGCTTGAAAACAAGTTAAAACACAAATGTGCTTTAAGGAGTCTTAAAGCACGTTTTTGAAAAATTGTCTTGTAAATGAGTTTTGAGTGGCTAAATGTCCATCATTACTCTTTAATTAACATGTGTACTATATAGTATCACATTTGGGTGGCCATATTAATGGGAAATCAAAAATTTCACTTCTATGTGCCTTAGTTTGTGAATAGTAACTTTTATAAGCTAGTTTGTAACATATGATGTTATAAGTAATTAAATGAGTCAATAAAGACTATACTACCCTCCTAACTAAATGGTGGCCGGTTTTTGTAGTAGTGAGTCACCAAGTTGTAAAATAAATCAAATAAGTAAAGTAAAACTTTAAGTAAAGTACTATTTGCTTTATAAGTTACAAATATCTTCTTAAAGCAAACTTATCTCATTTCTCTCATTCCTTTCTCCATTTCACACGGCTCCACTCTCTTCTTCCTCTCTTCTTCTTGTTCTCTCTCGGTAATATACAATACCACCATGGAAGTCCATCTTTGACCACATGTAAAACCTAGCTCACTTAACCAAATCAAAAACAAACACCACCATTCTCTTAGTTAAGCCAAGCTCTACAATCTTGTCTTTTCAAAACTTCAAAACCTCCATTTCGGTGCCAAGAGAAACCACCATGGGAGGAGCTTGAGCTCACCTTTTCACATATTCATGTTCTCCTTTGCTTCAAGGTAAGGAAACTCAAAGAAAATCCATGTTTCCTCCATGTTTTCATGTTGTCCGAAAATTCACCTCACAATGGTGTATTTATCTTGCTTGTTTTAGCTTCATTTGAATCTTCCAAGGGCAAGGAGGAGTCCTCTCTTGATACTCATTCAAGTTCTCTTCCAATTCCAAGGTAAAACAATTACCTTAATGTGTTAAAACAATATGTGTAACTAGGGTTTACAATGAGGTGAAGCATAATGCTTGAATACTCATTCTATTGTTTGTATAATGTTTAATAGTTGAAAAGGGACCAAATGCCCTACCGGTTTTACAAGGAAACAAGAAAGAAATTTGTGAGGAAAAGAGGTAAACAAGCTATCTTAATGTAGTTTAAATGCCTTAGGAAAAATGAGCTTGATTTGCTTAATAAAATACCTAAGGAGCCAATGGCAAATGAGCTAGTAAAATGCTCTCAAGGAGACTAGTAAAAGAACATATGTATTGGTGAATGTATTTGCAGGTCAAAGGCATACTTATGTGGGAAATTCAGTGTTTATGGTTTTGTTATTT
The DNA here is from genome assembly GCA_023374045.1 of Limonium bicolor. Classification (NCBI taxonomy): domain Eukaryota; kingdom Viridiplantae; phylum Streptophyta; class Magnoliopsida; order Caryophyllales; family Plumbaginaceae; genus Limonium; species Limonium bicolor. The sequence goes on along the minus strand of CM041780.1, from coordinate 219,579,050 downwards.
AAGGGCCTAAGAGCCATGTTATTTAAGGGCCTAAGTGCCAAGCAATTTAAGTTATGCACTATATTGTGATGTAGTGCTTAATGTGTGAAGTTTGTGTATAAAAATGTGTTTGATGGATTTTAGGTGTTTTGAATGAAATAAGGTAAAAACCTAAGTGGTTGGATGTGAGTATATACAAGAGAAGCTATGGCCAAATTTGGGAAAAATGTGTGAGAAGTTCTAAGTGTTTTAAATGGTCTTGGTGATCTAGGAAGTATTAAAGGTGAATAAATGTTTACTTGAGAAGAAAACAGGTGTTAAGGTGATTTAGAGTGATGCAAGGATTTAGGTGTTATCTTGGAAGTTCTAGGAATTCAATGTGTGTTTTGAGAGTGTATTGAAAAGTCTTGAAGAAGTTGTTTAAGGTTTGGGTGATGTTGATGAATAAGGAGAATGATGTTTAAGTAAGGTTTTGAGAAAAGAATTCAAGGAGTTGTAACAAGGAGATTTAGTTAGTAAGAAAGGAGTTGAGAGATGATGTTAAGGTGTAGAGGAAACACCTTGGTGTAGTGGTCATTATTGGTGAACTACCACTTAGAAATCTTAAGGAGAAAACATCCTAAGTGCTAGGAATTTTGTAAGAAACTTGTGAATGATAAGATGGTTTTGGTGAGTGATTTAAAGAGTTTAGCACATGGCTAAAGGTGTGTTTGATGTGCCAAATGGTGTTAGGAAGCATTATGAGACTTTAGGAGAAGTTTGGAGGAATTTGGCTAAGTGTTTAAAGGTGTAAAAGTTGAGCATTTTGCCGTGTCCGAACTTCCGTCCGGACATGGAAGTTCGGACAGGCTCTGTTGGACAAGGAAAATTCCACTCTCGAACTGTGTCCGAACTTGGGAAGTCCGGACACAAGTTCGGACGTGTGTATAGTTTCAGTATTAGGTCGCGGCTTGCGTCCGAACTTGGAAGTTCGGACACAAGTTCGGACAGGCCACTGTATGGACCAAAATTGTTGTTTTAAGGTATAGAAATGATGTGTAATGATGGGGATTGATAGGTAATGATGTTATAAGGTTGTTAAGGACATGATAAGTGAGTTTTAATGGTGATTAAGTGGGTGAAAGGTTGTAATAAAATGTGAAAGTAAAACAAGTTAAAATGTAAAGTTATTTAACCAAGTTAACGGGGAAAAGTTATAAGCGTTAGACTTTAAACAAACATGTTACCCCAATGTTAATAAAAACACATGTGATGCTAACAGTTGTTCGAGAATTGCTCGAGGAACATAAGTGGACGTGGTAAAGTGGACTCCGGTGACAGGTATGGTTTTCTTGCAACCTGTGTCCTACCGGATTACACCGGCTTGTATGCCAATGTGTTTTCTGTATGTTTGCCACGTTATGAGATAAATCATGAAACGAGTTTACAGTCGTTATTGTTATTGTATGTTTACGTGCCGATACCGGTAACCTCGAATGCGCTTGAAGGGCTAGTTAACCACTATTAGGTAAACGTAAGAGAGCGGTATCCGGTAACAACGTTTCCGACTTAAGGAACGTTCTAACCACGGCTATGCGTGAGTTGGTTATGTGATGTTTGTGTGTGATGTTTGTATGTGAATGTATGACTCTCTCTCTTCCCTTGTGTATGTCTAATAAGACTTAACCCAATGTTTGTGAATGTTTAATAAAGTTCAAAGTTGAACTTCTAACAAGTGCTAACGGGGGAGTGAGGAGTCCGGTCTGTTCCGGCCACGCGTGTGAGTATGGGGGTCGTTGTCATAGCAGGTTCGATCCTCTCTGTATGTTATGGTTGTTTTCCAATTTGGTTCCCAACCTTCCCTTTAGCTTAACCAAGGCTATTACTGACTCACGTCGGGCCACAGGGGCATACTATTGTTATGTTTGTTTCGGTGTGCTTGGATCACTATATCCGAGACACCTTGTGTTAAGTTAACCGTTCATTTAACGAGACGGTAACGAGTTATGTAACGAGCTTATCATGAGACTGGCAACAATCTCTAGGCTCACCAGTGTATTAGTGATGTTTGGGTCGGTTCCTGAGAGGACCATTCCCGTTATGTTATGTATCTTTGTTGTGATGCAATATCTATTGCGGTGTTATGTTGTGCACATGGAAACGTGCAAAGTGTTGTTAAGTGTTGTTATGTAGTGTATGTTATACGTTGTAAAATGTGAAGTGTGTGGATCATGGATATGATTCCCAGTTTGTGGTAAGAGGCGGTTAAGGGTAACCCGAATTAAGGGTATGTGTCGTCTATTAAGGAAGTAGCTCCATTAAAGGAGGAACACTCTAGGGATGATGAATACCATGAGTGACTTATTAAGTAGGATGTATTATCCGATTGTTGAGCCCATTGAGGCGAAATGTTAAGTGTTGTGTGTTTACTGTTACATGCATGAATTAAATATAATCACCCGCATGCTAAGACGAAAATTAGTTGTGCGTGGCCCGGTAGCATGTGGGCTGCGGGATTACCATACCAGCAAAGGTGCTGAGCCCCTTGGGGGCCACCCTTTCTCTTCTTTTCCTATTTCAGGTACAGAGAGCTGGAAGCCGTCCGAGAGTAGGACGGGGTAGACATTGTACAAGGGTAATCATTTAAGTGTATGTATACAGTAGGTGTAGTAAGACCGAAATTGTTGTCGGCATCAGTTTATAAATACTCGGTATAGTTGGAAGGAGTGCGTTGTGTTGTTGTTAATGGAAATTGATAGTACTGTGTAGACGCTCGGGAATTTAGCCCATCAGACCGGTACATTGTGTATGTATTAGCCTTGTTAGCCACGTGGGTGGCTAACGGCGTGTAACACCAACGAGTTAAGTAATGTGATGAGGTTGTTTTTCCGCTGCAGTTTGTTGTAAGTATGTTAATGTTGGATGGGGTGTTACAAAAAGTGGTATCAGAGCGAAGTATCGCTCTGATGACTGAATTACCGAGCTTAGGAAGTACCGAGTTAGGATTTAAGTACTTTGGGTTAAGGGTTGAGTGATAGCGTGAGAGATACGCTAGTTAGGAACTACCAGTGACAACTGGAAACCTACAATATCCATCCCACCCTCCACAATCCCTGTATATAACTTGGGGAAACAACGCCAGAGAGATGGAAGTCCACTCTTACTCGGGAATACCCGATCTGGCTATTATTAAATACCTTTAGGGTACGGAGAACCTGTCACACGGTAGATCCCGAAAACTGGGAATCCCGGAGACGGTCTCCATCTAAATAATGTTAACCGCATTTCATGGCAATGAATGAAGGATCTTGTGCATAGAGGAATAGAATTTCCGGCAACCTGGGTCGACATGCTAAGCAGTCGAGAATAACCAACTTGCAACGCACCAACCGTGCGACAGGCAAGAAGTGGATTAGTGAAACCGAGACAAGTGTCTACGGGACCACAATTGTTAAGTGATACACCAACGGTATACCAACCGCTAAAGGAACTACAAGGTAGTACCCAAACAAGAGACAAGTCTCAGTAACCACGACGAATACGTGGAATGGGCTACGAAGGAGATATAATACTAAGTAAGAGGGGTCTCCCAGAATGGGAAACACCCCAGTTGATAATTACCATATGCATGCAGTGAAGAATTACCTAGAAGAGTTATTATCAAGACAGTAAGATCAGTGAGGGCCAACAAGGCCACTGATGACAGTATGGGTAAAAACAATACCACAACCGGTAAGTGTTAAACCGATAGCCAGTTAGCATGGCGCACCTGCCGTAGCAAGTGCTGCTATAACAGGGCTGTTCGGGAAATTTATAACCACTACGAAGTACTTGGTGAAGTACCATGAAGTTAAGTGTGAACATTATAACCATGGAAGGGCTTAACAGCCTGACCTTTGTAATTGGAAGTACACCAGTCAGCAAGAAGCTAGACTTGGTTAAGGTAAGAAGATGTTGTGAAACCATGAAAATATTTCTTTAAACCCAGATTTTTACAAACCCTTTTCTTTTCAAACCAGATTTTCTTTCAAACCAACACTTCTTTCCAACCTTCTTTTAAACCAAACCAGTAAAACCAAGGACAGTTGACAAGGATACAACAATGGATAAACTTTCCCTCGATTAGGTTCGGGAAGCAGGGAATGAATATTGTCACGGGACAATATAAGGGAGTTGACAACAGAATACTTCACCTAGGCGTGTGACGGACACTACAAGTGTACCAACTGTGTTGTGGGACGACCGCACTCCGATAGGAGCATGTGGGCCTGACAGACCTACTTATGGGTTAGTTGGGTAAGTAGCAATGTATCAGTAAGATACCCCATATAGTATACGAGTAGAGTCCGAAACACGGGAAGTAGTCGACTCCGTCTACGGTCAGCAGTATAAATCAACAAGAGCTAAGGATTACAAGGAATAGTTGAAGCTAAGGAACTCAGTTAAGCTAACTAGACTAAAAGAGTCAGTGAATTCATTTTCAAGGAAATGTTTTACGAGTCAGGAGGTGCGAAGAGCACTGACTGTTATGTAAAGACATCGTATATATCTTAAGGATCCTCAGGGATAAACATGATAGCTGGAACGGAGACTCAGCCTATGCATGGCAAGGCAGATGCCTAATGGGGACACATTAATGTGCAAAGAACGGGATGAAACTCCCAGAATGAATACCTACACTACCGGGAAGTGTTGATCTTCACAGAAGAGGATAATAAGTCAGTTAAGAACGCAAGAAGGCGTGCCTAACGGAATGTACCAATAAGTGTGAACTAGATATAAATGATAACTTAGCAACGCCCAGGAGCAATCCTTGAGGGGTGTTCGCATCAACAATTGTTGCACGAAATGCATGACAGAAGCACAAGGGTTGAAACTAACACCCAGTTTAGACATAAATTGTCAGGAGACGGACTGACAAACCTAAGGGGAATCCCATGAAAGGAACGTGATGCAACGACTTGTCATGGAGCCCAATATAATATCCAAACCATGTAATGTTGTACAGAGAAGTACATGTGTGTGGACAGCCTAAAATGAGCTCAGCTCAAGGCAAATAAGGCTTATAAGCAGTGAATAGAGTGGTAAACGAACCACTGCATTAAGAGGGGGGATATCTCTCGAAATTGTGACACCGCAGGAGCGGTAGTTATGTGAATCAAGTTCAAGAAATATGTTAAGGATGGACGATGTTATTAATGAAAGAGAGTAATTAGCTTAGTAGTATGTGTATAAGGTGAAACACCGAGCTGAATAATGCCGGCTTGTGACTCGAATGATCGATGCTCAAGGAGCATTTAGTAGTCATCCAAAGGAGGGATGAACCATAATGTGAATAATGTAAGTTTATGTGTGGAAGTTGAGGTGACAGTAGATACGATATAAGCTAATGTTATACAGGGAGTAAGAGCACGGTGCGCAACAAGCGACCGTTGTATAAATGTTGTCAAACGATAATGTAACAGATAAAACCAGTTAAGAGTTAAACTCAGTGGAGATGCAAGATAAGTGATGTTAAACAAACTGAGCAATAAGCCAGTGGTAGGTACTGTGTGATGAGGAACTCAGTGTGAATTCCATGGCGAATCCCATAAGAGATTTACTGTCAAGAGTTTACACCTCTGCACTCTGTATGACTGAGTGTTTTGGTATTGCTCTTGTGCAGTAATGATCGAATGAGATAGCTAGGAATTGGAAACATGTTGATTGTGGACAAATAATGTTATACTGGCCGATGCATAAGAAATGCAAGGCCGCACCAATAAAAGAGTACTGTACAAGACCAAATGTGGAGACATGATTAACAGTAAGTGACTACAGCAGCACTAACTGCCAATATCGGTATGGAATATACCCCAAATGTTATAAATAGCTGAGAGAGCACTACACACTAGGTAGTAGCTCAATCTCAACCGACAATAAGTCGGAAGGCAACAAGTCAATCATTGTGAAATACATAGCTGTATACACAGTAAATTGTTATGGAGGTGGATAGAAAGTTTATAACTCACCGAATTCGCTAACGGTAAGAGATACCACGCGTCGGTTGAGAAACCTTTGTTACCAAGATGAATGAAATACCCCGTATTTAAAAATAGTGATTAATTAGGCTAATAAGTAATTTAGAGGCTTAATTAAGAATAAATAATTATTAGGGAACAAATCCCGAAGAAAACGGATCCTTAAAACGGATTAAAATCACTAACGAACCTTAAAGCGCGTTTTTCGAGGTAACCGGGAAAACGTGTCTTTAAGCGGGTCAAATAGACTCGTAACAATTTTGGTCAATTAAATATTTATTAATAAATATTAGTGAAGTGTTAGAACCAATAAAATCAATAAAACGAGAGATTAGTAAAAACTGTCAAAAACGGGAAGTTGTGGGGTAGAAGTATAAATAACCAAGAGTTATGTGTCCACTTTTAAAATAAAAAGTGCAATGTGTGTGTGTGTGTGGTGTGCCAGCCGGGCCCCCCCCCCTCTCTATTTCACTCTCTCACACACTCCTCACTATTTACAAACAAACAAAAACAATTAAAACTCTCACCCTCACTTTCTACTCTCTCTCCTCTCTCTATTCTCTCACGTGGAAGCAGCCCCCTCCACTCTCTCTTTTCTTCTTCTCCTTCCCTCCATCGATTTCCATGGCAGCTTGAGAAACAACAACACAAAACTCACTTCTCTCCTTTGTAACTCCTTCATACATTCTCCAAAAATTATAAAAACACCACCATTGTGTTCCTCTCTCCAAGAGCTACACTTCCATCTTTCCAAAATCCAAAAACGAGCATTTTCGATTTTGAGGGTATATCCCATTTGAAGTTCCAGCACCACCATTAGAGCCACCTTGGTCTCCTTGTTCTTTTGAGGTAAAGATCTCTTTAAAACTCCATCTTTTTCTAGCTTAAAAAGGCAAAACGAATTTGGTGACTAAACCCTTGTTTGGTCTCTCTTGCTCCAGCCGATTTTGGCATTGTGGTGGTGTGAGAAATCTTGTTCTTGAGCTAACCCAAACAACTCTTGAGCTCTTGGAAGGTAATAAATTTTCTAAACCCTAAAACCTAGATTAAGACTTGATTAATGGTTAGGGTTAGTATTTAGCATTGAATGGTGTATTGAAATATGTTTGTGTATGGGTTGTAGTGTTAGATTTGTTGAGTTGGCAAACCGAAAGAGAGAAGAAGGAAGAAGAGAAAGAAATCTAGAAGGGAAAACAAGGTGAGAACTCTCATTGTGTATAGTCTTGTATTTGTGTATGTAACAGATTTTCTAGAATGAAAATTGGTATTATAAAATAGTAATGCATTAGTAGTATAATGGGTAAGAGAAACTAAGCATTTTGAAACCCTTGAAACATTGTAAAAACTGTTATAAAACAGATTGGGATTGACTTGCTAAGTGCAGGAATTTTTGTAGTGTTTTGGTATTAGTAGTTGTGTATGGGAGCTTGTGTTTTGATGTTATTGTAACAGGTGAGATAAGTGTTAAAATATGAACTAGACCATGTGGTGAGTGCATAGAAATACAGAGAGACTATGGCAAAATTTACCAGGATTAGAACACTTAGTGAATTTAAAACTAGGTGAACTAATGTGAGTTGTAACAGATTTTGTTTGAGGAAGATAGAAGATAAGTTGAGAGAGTTAGATAATGTATTATAATGCGTTGAGAGTGCTAGAAATGGCATTAGAAGAGGGAACTAATGTTGGGGAGAGTTAGAACTAAAATCTGTAGCATAATGTAACTAGAGGAAATAACTAGTGCAAGTGTTGAGGGAAACTTGGAAAATTATGTGAGTGAATGAGTGTAGAAATGTGTAAGGAGTCAATGGATGAACTAAGGTGTATTAGGAGGTGTAATCAGTGTTATAACATGTGGGAATGAGTGTAGGAACAATGGGGAAGTAATGGGTAAAAGAGAGGATTGAAAACAGAAATTAAAATGCAAATACTGGGCTGGACCGGACTTGCGACCGGACTTGCAAGTCCGGTCGTGCCCAGATTTACAAAGACGGGAAAGCTACTGGAATCGACCGGACTTGCGACCGGACATGCAAGTCCGGTCGGGCAGAAAATTTTCCCGTCAGAAAGCTACTGGAATCGACCGGACTTGCGACCGGACATGCAAGTCCGGTCGAGTAGAAAATTTTCCCCTCGGTATGCTACTGGAATCGACCGGACTTGCGACCGGACATGCAAGTCGGTCGAGCAGAAAAATTTCCCGGCAGAATGTTACTGGAAGCGACCGGACTTGCGACCGGACATGCAAGTCCGGTCGGACCAAAAATTTTCCCGAAGAAACCTACTGGAATGGACCGGACTTGCCCAAGGTCGGTCGCAAGTCCGGTCCTGACAAAAAAAAAAAAAAAAAAAAAAATTATTTTAATTTAAATAGTAATTGTATATATATATGTATATGTATACCCATACATATATGTATATGTACGTGCATGAAAGCATGCCAAAGTTAAGTAAGGAAGTAAAACCTAAGTAAAGGAAAAGTAACTAAGTAAAGAGCAAATGCAAGAAGTATAAGGACATAGTAAGTATGAGTTAATTAATGATAGTTAAATTAATCATTCAATTGTATGTATGTAATAGGACTTGGTTTGTGACATCGAAGGACGTTTGGAATTACGTACGACGGTGAACGGTATGAATTCCTCATGCCCCGAATGCTATCATGGCTACTCTGATTTGTGTGTTGTGTGCTAATTGATCACCAATAAAGATAAATGCACGAATCGGAGTTAATATGCTACTTGTGAAATGTAGTGTTGTATGATGTGTATATTTTCTTAAATCTTAGTTGTATAATTCATGAAAGTGTGTGGATGATAGTGGTGTTGTATGTATGTTGTAATGTGTTGTGACCGAATATGTTATGGATGGACTTCTAACTTATTCCTAACAAGCTAACTCCTAACTAAATTGGCAATTAAATTGGAATGAGTAGAAGTCCGATATAGTTTCGGCCACGCGTGAGGATGCGGAGTCACGAGAGGTTGGCTCCAATTCCTGACTCTTAAACTGGTCCGCGGCCCAAATCCCTTAAGTGGGTAGCATCCCGGATTAGTGAGTCAAGTAAATCCCGGATGTGGGACGGAGTAGTCCCCAAGGCCGGAGGTCCCGACGACTTGACTTGAGTATAAGTAAGTAAGTAAGAATGAGTAAGTAAAGTAAAAAGGAAGTAAGTAATTGTAAGTAAGAAGAAGTAAGTAATGAGTAAAAGAGTAATATGCACTCCGATTAACCCGGATGCACAATTTGGCTAACCTTGTGAAGGTAAGTATTGTGAACTCTATTGTATTGTTGCCTTGAAGTGAATGATGTATTGTAACGTATGTATGATTGTATGTAAAGCATGTATGCATGAGTAATGAACAAGCATGTTTAGCGGTCGCCAAATAGTCGGCGTACCCTTGCTAGCAATCGGTATATGCGGAGTTCATGCGCAGCGTAAGCTGACCCCCTCGGGGGACCATTTTTACTACACGCAGGTACTCGAGATTGATGAAGATGTGAAGATCTACTTCCATTTCTTTTATCTTCTTTTTGTGATGTAAACATTGAATTTATGATGGGTGTACTAAGTAGTACATGGCTGTAACTTTTGATTAGCCGGTGTACCATGTGGTACACCTTTTTGGATATTGATAGAATGGAGCATTGGTATAGATGAGCATAGGATAGGAGCTCATTCTTTTGGGTAAACTTGGAAGGTTGTAATGACTACATTTTGAATACTCGGTAATCCTTGGTAGTGAATGTATTGTAAATGGTAAGTTGTTTTAGTAGCTCGGTATCTATTGGCCATCAGACCGTTACTGTAAGTATTAGTAGCCTTGCTAGCCGTATGGGCGGTTAGCGGCATTGTTTCACCCGCCGAAGTAAGTAAGTAGTATTCTTCCGCTGCGAACTCATTGAATTAACAGGACGATTAGACGGTAAGCATAGGATTAACGGTTGGGGTGTTACAAAAAGTGGTATCAGAGCGTAGTTACGCTCTGATGTCCTAAAGTACCGAGCATAGGAGATTACCGAGTTAGGATTTCAACCGTCATAAGACGGATATTAGAAACCTAACTAGGAACTACCGTTGTTACAAACGGATACCCTTGACGTTCTTAAGAACGATACCATGTTTTAATTCCAAGACCTTTGAGTCATTCTTGCGGAGCCTAATGTAACTGTTAAACATTCAGATGTCAGGAAGAGGCCGAGGCCGAGCTAGAGGCGAAGCCTCGATGGAACGGCGCGCAACGATAGCCGAATCGTGCCGCCACGGTAGCAGATGCTACCCCAAGTTATACAAGCTGTACAACTCTCAGCAGAACCAACAAATCAAACGGGACCAACCCCTCCCCCTCCACCCAGAGAAGCTAACTGGGTAAAAGCTGTAGCGGAACTCCGCCCTCCTTGCTTTAGGGGCGAGAGTGATCCGGCTAAGCTAGAAGCGTACATCTCCGAAATGGAGACCGCTTTTGAGACACTCGAAGCTCCTGCTGGAGTTCGAGTCAGAGTAGCCGCCTACTACTTGAAGGATGCGGCCATGGATTGGTGGAAATTGGTGAAGCACGAGCATGTAAGCGACCCCACCTTCGATTGGGATTCCTTCGCATCTCTCCTCCGATCCAAGTACTATCCGGAGCATGTAAAAACGAAGAAAAGGCTAGAGCTAGACGCCTTAAAGATGACAGACAAGATGTCTGTGGATGAGTACTACCGCACCTTCACCTCCATTCTCCGTCTCCTCCCTGATCTTGGATACACCGGCCAGGTGTTGGTCGATCGCTTCTATGGCGGTCTGAGCCATCGCCTTCGGTACGGTATGGGCTATACCAGATTTACCTCCCTTCAGGTAAATAAACGGTTAACCCTTAGTATCATGTCAATTCCTTAAATTCCTTGAATTCCTTGAATCTTTTCCTTATTCTTTCTTAAATATCATCCCGGCTAATACCTGAAATTTCAGGAGTGTTATCACGCGGCCTCCCGCGTTGAGATCACTTGCCAGTTAAGGGATGAGGAAACCGCGCTGAAGCGCAAGGCCAATAACAAAAACACCAGCACCGAGGAGCAGAACCAGGGTAAAAGCTGGAAGAAGAAGAAAGGGAACTTCTTTTCTCAGAAGAAGTCCCCAAGTGAGAGCAGTGCCCATGCTGAGCAGGGCAAACCAGCTGAGATCCTTCAGCTTGGTTATTCTGCACCGGTGGCAGCTAAGCCACTGAGATCACACCCTCCTAAGGGTAAATTCTACTTCCAATTCGTATTCATATAAGTATCATTTCTAGTATACCCACGCACACATGTGCTAACCCTCTAACCTCAGGTTCTAGCTCCGGAGCCGCCAAAACCTTCTCCGACGGCCGCACCTATGTGTGCAGGAAGTGCAACCAGGACCATCCTGGTAAGGATTGCTACGGGAGGGAGATCAAGTGTTACAACTGTCAGAAGTTGGGGCACACTGCTAATCGATGCCCGGAGAATGGGAAGCCCAAAGGAAACTTCCAGAGCTATAAGCAGCGAGAGGGCAAGGAGGTGGCATCCGGCGATGCACCGGCCCAGCAGGCACCTCAGGGACAGGGATCCCGGGGCCCTCAGAGAGGCGCACCTCAGAGGCAGCCTGTTCTGCATGTGATTGACCGCGATGGGCCCGGTTCGAAATCCGGCCAAGGTAATCACCTAAACCTTTAATCCTTGAAATAGCATGCCTAGTAGCAGAGTAATTGTATGATTGAATGCATGAGTAAATGGATGAATTGAAGTGTGTATTGAGCATAAAATGAAGTAGTTGAAACTAGTACTCACCGTAGATGAAATTTGTAACCATAGGAAACTTTAGTATCTGTTACCCAATACCGGTAACCTTGAATCAAGAAGAGATCGACATCACCAACAACGACTACACCAACAAACAGTGTCAGGTCATCCGCCCAGGTATGATCTTATTAAGGGGATACCTGACACCCGAAGCGCAAATCTCAATTATTCGACGATGCAACGAGCTAGGAACGGGTCAAGGTGGATTTTACACACCCGAATTCCCCGGTGGAGCGAAGATGAAGCTGAAAATGATGTGCTTGGGAAAGGACTGGAATCCTTATACCAAGACATACCAGGAGACACGACACAAGACGGAGCGACGCCACCGACAATACCACCAGAGTTTCAGACCCTCATCACTCAAGCAGTAGAACTTGCACAACAATGTGAACCTGAACCAATCCCCGCACTTGAAGCGGACCTTTGTATCGTCAACTTCTATGAAAAAGAAGGACGACTTGGGTTACACCAAGACAAGGACGAGACAGCGGAATCTCTTGAACAAGGAGTGCCCGTAGTGTCTTGGTCCATTGGTGATGACGCCATATTCCTGTATAGCGAGCAGAAGCGTGTGGACCTCGCAGAGAAATTGGTATTGAGATCAGGAGATGTCCTCATCATGGGTGGAAACTCTAGGATGCTGTATCACGGGATCAACAAGATCAAGTTGAATACGGCACCGCCGGCAATAATCAATGCCACACACATGAAACCAGGACGCCTGAACCTTACCTTTAGAAAATATTAAATTCCTAGTATCATGTAATCTATTAGTAACGTGTATTAGAGACGCGACATGTATGATGGTTGGTTTATCAATAAAGAGCAGTGTTGATTTAATTCCACTTGTGTCCACCATCAATACTTATCCAATTGTGAATCCAATAGGTTGTGGACTCGGTACCGAAGGTAACCTGAGCATCCTCACCGAAGCACAAGCCGGCAGAAGCGGCACCATTCTAACGGGAACCTTCCCAGTAAATGGCATTGATGCCAATGTGCTATTCGACTCCGGCGCCTCTCACACCTTCGTATCACCATCTTTGTGAAGAGGTTGAAGCTAGATGCGGATGAGAACCGAACTTCATGGTTACTCTCCCATCGAAGGAGCGAGTAAGTGTACCAAATACTACCAATCAGCCACCATCGAAATTAAAAAGGAGGCGTTTCCCATTTCCTTCATCGAATTCAATGGATTGGGATTCGACCTTATCATTGGAATGAATTGGTTGGAGCGGCACAAGGGTAGAATCCTCTGCGCCGAGCATCGACTGCTGCTCAAGAGTCCTTCTGGGGTTACGTATCTTACCGCCAGAGACCGAGAGAGCCTTCGACCACCCTTATATCTGCTATGGCTATGTACCGGGAGCTCAGAAAGGGCCATGAAGTGTATCTGTGTCACGTACAAGACCTGGAGAGAGATCCAGAGTTCAGTGATGAGTACCGGTTGTATCTGAGTATCCTGATGTATTCCCTAAGGAGCTACCCGGCATGCCACCACCGAGAGCAGTTGAATTTGAGATTGATTATTGCCAGGTACCGGTCCCATTGCTAGGGCACCGTACCGCATGGCACCAGCAGAATGACCGAACTGAAAGAACAATTGAGAGATCTTCTAGACAAAGGGTTTATACGCCCGAGCGTATCACCCTGGGGAGCACCGGTCCTCTTCGTGAAGAAGAAGGACGGTAGTCTCCGCCTTTGTATTGACTACCGCGAGCTGAATGCGGTCACAGTCAAAAACAAATACCCATTGCCACGCATCGACGACCTATTTGACCAGTTGAAAGGAGCATCGGTCTTTTCCAAGATTGACCTCCGTTCTGGGTATCATCAGATTGCAATCAAAGAGCAAGACATCGAGAAAACGGCATTCCGTACCAGATATGGCCACTACGAATTCACAGTGATGCCATTCGGTTTGTCAAACGCACCGGCAAAATTCATGGACCTCATGAATCGTTTATTCAGTGAGCAGTTGGACACTTCGGTTGTGGTCTTCATCGACGACATCCTTGTATATTCTAAGTCACCAGAGGAACATGAAATTCACTTGAGGAAAGTGCTAGAGACACTGCGCGAGAACCAGCTGTATGCGAAGTTCTCCAAATGCGAGTTTTGGCTTGATCAGGTATCATTCCTCGGACATGTCATCTCGAGCGCAGGTATCTCAGTGGACCCTTCTAAGATAGAAGCTGTACGATCATGGCCTAGACCTAAGACTGTTACCGACATTCGGAGCTTTCTTGGTCTAGCCGGTTACTACCGGAGATTCGTAAAGGACTTCTCAAAAGTCGCTAAGCCCATGACTACATTGATGAAAAAGGATGCACCGTTTGTATGGACAGACGAGTGCGAAGTATCATTCCAGAGCCTTAAAGACTCATTGACCTCAGCGCCCATCCTTACTCTTCCAGAGGGCACAGAGGGATTTGAGGTATACTGTGATGCATCAGGCAAAGGAATGGGATGCGTACTCATGCAGCATGGCAAGGTTGTTGCTTATGCCTCCCGCCAGCTGAAGAAACATGAGGAGAATTACCCGACTCACGACTTAGAGTTAGGAGCCATTGTCTTCGCCTTGAAGATATGGCGACACTATCTCTATGGGGTAAGCATCACCATCTACTCCGATCATAAGAGCTTACAGTATGTATTCACTCAGAAAGAACTCAACTTGAGACAGAGAAGATGGATGGAGTTTCTCTCAGACTACGACATCAATCTGCAGTATAAAGGGGAAGGCAATGTTGTAGCCGACGCCCTGAGCCGTCGAGCACACTCGCTCCATTCGCTACTCGCTTCTTCTAGCTTGGTTGACGAGGTGCGAGATGCTCAGTTGAGCGACCCTTACCTAACCGAAATCAGACAAAAGATCGAGAATGGTACATTTGAAAAGAAAAAGTATGATTTCAAGCTACATGAAGATGGTTTGATTCGGTTGAATGGCAGGCTATGCGTCCCCCGAAGCAATGCTGAGCTAAGGGATCGCATCCTGCGAGAGTCACATAGTTCTACATTGTCAGTCCATCCGGGAGCCTCCAAGATGTACAAAGACATGAAGAGGTACTTCTGGTGGTCTGGAATGAAGTCAGATGTGACAGAATTTGTGCTAAGATGCTTAACATGTCAGAAGGTGAAATTTGAACATCGTAGACCGGGCGGAATGGTACAATCAATGCCAATTCCGGAGTGGAAATTTCATGATATCTCCATGGATTTTGTTGTAGGACTCCCACCTGCTAGGGGAGGACTCAACATGATCTGGGTCGTAGTAGATCGCCTTACCAAGGTTGCCCGATTCATACCGATGAAGGACACCTGGAAGGTAGTAAAGCTAGCTGAGCTTTTTATAAGGAGATTATCAGACACCACGGAGTCCCTAAGACCATAGTATCTGACCGCGACACCAGATTTCTTTCGAGATACTGGAGAGCTACAAGGGAAGCGTTGGGTACAGAATTGAAGTTGAGTACCGCCTTCCATCCTCAGACCGACGGTCAGACAGAAAGGACCATCCAGACACTGGAGGACATGCTTCGGGCATGTGCCTTGGACTTTCAGGGGAGTTGGTTAGATAAGCTTCATCTTATCGAGTTCTCGTATAATAATAGCTATCACGCCTCGATTAAGATGTCGCCTTTCCAAGCTCTATACGGTAGACCTTGCCGTACACCCTTGTGTTGGGATGAGTCAAGCGAAGCGGTCATCATAGGACCGGAATACCTTGAGCAAGTACAAGCCGAAGTGCAACAAATCCGAGCTAATATGAAGGCAGCCCAAGATAGACAGAAATCCTATGCGGATGTGAGACGACGCGACCTTGAGTTCGCCGTGGGTGACCAAGTGTTCTTGCGCGTTTCACCTATGAAGGGTGTCTTCCGTTTTGGTCAGAAGGGCAAGCTAAGCCCAAAATTTGTAGGGCCGTACACTATCACCGAAAGAGTTGGTTCAGTAGCCTACAGGTTGGCATTACCTGAGGACTTGGGACGTGTCCATGATGTATTTCATGTGTCACAACTCAAGAAGTATATGGCTGATCCTTCTCATGTCTTAGAGCCCGAGAGACTTTCCATTGAGCCGAACATGAGATATGTGGAAACCCCAGTGAGAATCTTGGATAGGAAGACCAGAGACACTCGCCATAAGTCGATACGAATGGTGAAGGTCCTATGGTCTAACCATGATGTCGAAGAAGCGACATGGGAGTTGGAAGATGCCATGAAGGCTAAGTATCCACAGTTATTCATAGACGAGTTAGTCTAGAATGTAATATACGGGTACGGGTCGTACCCCTTTTAAGGGGGGTAGAGCCCTTTTGCTTTTGCATTGCTTCGGGTAAGCATTGCATTTTGTATGGCACATGTAGTGCAAGTGAACTTGGTATGTATGTGTAATGTGTAGTGAATGATGTATATGTGCAATGTGTGTGTAATGTGTATCGTGGATTGTAATGTGTATTGCGAATGGTAATGATGTATGTATTGTGTATTGTGGTATGGTATGAATGGAAACGATGTATTGTGTATGAGAATCATGTATGATGCCTGAATTGTGTACTGTACTCGAATTGCGTATGCTTGTAATGCGGAATGAAGTAAACACCTCATAGGTGTAGAAGGATGCATTAGGACAATTGGTTTGCCTAATGAGTAGAATAATCAAACTATTAACCTTGAGCAACTTTGAGGGCAAAGTTTCTTAAGGGGGGTAGATTGAAATACCCCGTATTTAAAAATAGTGATTAATTAGGCTAATAAGTAATTTAGAGGCTTAATTAAGAATAAATAATTATTAGGGAACAAATCCCGAAGAAAACGGATCCTTAAAACGGATTAAAATCACTAACGAACCTTAAAGCGCGTTTTTCGAGGTAACCGGGAAAACGTGTCTTTAAGCGGGTCAAATCGACTCGTAACAATTTTGGTCAATTAAATATTTATTAATAAATATTAGTGAAGTGTTAGAACCAATAAAATCAATAAAACGAGAGATTAGTAAAAACTGTCAAAAACGGGAAGTTGTGGGGTAGAAGTATAAATAACCAAGAGTTATGTGTCCACTTTTAAAATAAAAAGTGCAATGTGTGTGTGTGTGGTGTGCCAGCCGGCCCCCCCCCCCTCTCTATTTCACTCTCTCACACACTCCTCACTATTTACAAACAAACAAAAGCAATTAAAACTCTCACCTCACTTTTCTACTCTCTCTCCTCCTCTCATTCTATTCTCTCACGTGGAAGCAGCCCCCTCCACTCTCTCTTTTCTCTTCTTCTCCTCCCTCCATCGATTTCCATGGCAGCTTGAGAAACAACAACACAAAACTCACTTCTCTCCTTTGTAACTCCTTCATACATTCTCCAAAAATTATAAAAACACCACCATTGTGTTCCTCTCTCCAAGAGCTACACTTCCATCTTTCCAAAATCCAAAAACGAGCATTTTCGATTTTGAGGGTATATCCCATTTGAAGTTCAGCACCACCATTAGAGCCACCTTGGTCTCCTTGTTCTTTGAGGTAAAGATCTCTTTAAAACTCCATCTTTTTCTAGCTTAAAAAGGCAAAACGAATTTGGTGACTAAACCCTTGTTTGGTCTCTCTTGCTCCAGCCGATTTTGGCATTGTGGTGGTGTGAGAAATCTTGTTCTTGAGCTAACCCAAACAACTCTTGAGCTCTTGGAAGGTAATAAATTTTCTAAACCCTAAAACCTAGATTAAGACTTGATTAATGGTTAGGGTTAGTATTTAGCATTGAATGGTGTATTGAATATGTTTGTGTATGGGTTGTAGTGTTAGATTTGTTGAGTTGGCAAACCGAAAGAGAGAAGAAGGAAGAAGAGAAAGAAATCTAGAAGGGAAAACAAGGTGAGAACTCTCATTGTGTATAGTCTTGTATTTGTGTATGTAACAGATTTTCTAGAATGAAAATTGGTATTATAAAATAGTAATGCATTAGTAGTATAATGGGTAAGAGAAACTAAGCATTTTGAAACCCTTGAAACATTGTAAAAACTGTTATAAAACAGATTGGGATTGACTTGCTAAGTGCAGGAATTTTTGTAGTGTTTTGGTATTAGTAGTTGTGTATGGGAGCTTGTGTTTTGATGTTATTGTAACAGGTGAGATAAGTGTTAAAATATGAACTAGACCATGTGGTGAGTGCATAGAAATACAAGAGAGACTATGGCAAAATTTACCCAGGATTAGAACACTTAGTGAATTTAAAACTAGGTGAACTAATGTGAGTTGTAACAGATTTTGTTTGAGGAAGATAGAAGATAAGTTGAGAGAGTTAGATAATGTATTATAATGCGTTGAGAGTGCTAGAAATGGCATTAGAAGAGGGAACTAATGTTGGGGAGAGTTAGAACTAAAATCTGTAGCATAATGTAACTAGAGGAAATAACTAGTGCAAGTGTTGAGGGAAACTTGGAAAATTATGTGAGTGAATGAGTGTAGAAATGTGTAAGGAGTCAATGGATGAACTAAGGTGTATTAGGAGGTGTAATCAGTGTTATAACATGTGGGAATGAGTGTAGGAACAATGGGGAAGTCATGGGTAAAAGAGAGAATTGAAAACAGAAATTAAAATGCAAATACTGGGCTGGACCGGACTTGCGACCGGACTTGCAAGTCCGGTCGTGCCCAGATTTACAAAGACGGGAAAGCTACTGGAATCGACCGGACTTGCGACCGGACATGCAAGTCCGGTCGGGCAGAAAATTTTCCCGTCAGAAAGCTACTGGAATCGACCGGACTTGCGACCGGACATGCAAGTCCGGTCGAGTAGAAAATTTTCCCCTCGGTATGCTACTGGAATCGACCGGACTTGCGACCGGACATGCAAGTTCGGTCGAGCAGAAAAATTTCCCGGCAGAATGTTACTGGAAGCGACCGGACTTGCGACCGGACATGCAAGTCCGGTCGGACCAAAAATTTTCCCGAAGAAACCTACTGGAATGGACCGGACTTGCCCAGGTCGGTCGCAAGTCCGGTCCTGACAAAAAAAAAAAAAAAAAAAAAAATTATTTTAATTTAAATAGTAATTGTATATATATATGTATATGTATACCCATACATATATGTATATGTACGTGCATGAAAGCATGCCAAAGTTAAGTAAGGAAGTAAAACCTAAGTAAAGGAAAAGTAACTAAGTAAAGAGCAAATGCAAGAAGTATAAGGACATAGTAAGTATGAGTTAATTAATGATAGTTAAATTAATCATTCAATTGTATGTATGTAATAGGACTTGGTTTGTGACATCGAAGGACGTTTGGAATTACGTACGACGGTGAACGGTATGAATTCCTCATGCCCCGAATGCTATCATGGCTACTCTGATTTGTGTGTTGTGTGCTAATTGATCACCAATAAAGATAAATGCACGAATCGGAGTTAATATGCGTACTTGTGGAAATGTAGTGTTGTATGATGTGTATATTTTTCTTAAATCTTAAGTTGTATAATTCATGAAGTGTGTGGATGATAGTGAGTGCTTGTATGTATGTTGTAATGTGTTGTGACCGAATATGTTATGGATGGACTTCTAACTTATTCCTAACAAGCTAACTCCTAACCTAAATTGGCAATTAAATTGGAATGAGTAGAAGTCCGATATAGTTTCGGCCACGCGTGAGGATGCGGAGTCACGAGAGGTTGGCTCCAATTCCTGACTCTTAAACTGGTCCGCGGCCCAAATCCCTTAAGTGGGTAGCATCCCGGATTAGTGAGTCAAGTAAATCCCGGATGTGGGACGGAGTAGTCCCCAAGGCCGGAGGTCCCGACTTACTTGAGTATAAGTAAGTAAGTAAGAATGAGTAAGTAAAGTAAAAAGGAAGTAAGTAATTGTAAGTAAGAAGAAGTAAGTAATGAGTAAAAGAGTAATATGCACTCCGATTAACCCGGATGCACAATTTGGCTAACCTTGTGAAGGTAAGTATTGTGAACTCTATTGTATTGTTGCCTTGAAGTGAATGATGTATTGTAACGTATGTATGATTGTATGTAAAGCATGTATGCATGAGTAATGAACAAGCATGTTTAGCGGTCGCCAATTAGTCGGCGTACCCTTGCTAGCAATCGGTATATGCGGAGTTCATGCGCAGCGTAAGCTGACCCCCTCGGGGGACCATTTTTACTACACGCAGGTACTCGAGATTGATGAAGATGTGAAGATCTACTTCCATTTCTTTTATCTTCTTTTTGTGATGTAAACATTGAATTTATGATGGGTGTACTAAGTAGTACATGGCTGTAACTTTTGATTAGCCGGTGTACCATGTGGTACACCTTTTTGGATATTGATAGAATGGAGCATTGGTATAGATGAGCATAGGATAGGAGCTCATTCTTTTGGGTAAACTTGGAAGGTTGTAATGACTACATTTTGAATACTCGGTAATCCTTGGTAGTGAATGTATTGTAAATGGTAAGTTGTTTTAGTAGCTCGGTATCTATTGGCCATCAGACCGTTACTGTAAGTATTAGTAGCCTTGCTAGCCGTATGGGCGGTTAGCGGCATTGTTTCACCCGCCGAAGTAAGTAAGTAGTATTCTTCCGCTGCGAACTCATTGAATTAACAGGACGATTAGACGGTAAGCATAGGATTAATGGTTGGGGTGTTACAATGAAGGTGACAATTGGGGATGTGCAATACAGTAAGAATAACAAATGGGGCAATTAAGCTCTACAGCTACTAGAGTTTCGCAGCAGAAACTAGTGAGCCAGTGATTCAAGTGTTGAATGTACATGGTGAATACGAGTGAATGGCAAATTGTTAACGCCTAGAAGCCTAACAGGCCAGAATCGAAACCAACTAAGAGTTTAAACAAACTCCAATGAGAATTCTTGGTTTAGGAACTAAACCGCCAATATGGTTAAGATCCTCTAATCAGAATCCATTGTGTAATAGACCGCGTGGAAGTTAAAACACTTCACGACGGCAGAACATTTAAGCCAATGTTTAGTGATTGATTACGTGGGCGCAATCCCTTTTTAAGGGGGGTAGAGCGCAAACCACTTAGTGTATGTGACTTATATTGTGCATAGCACAAAATTATTGTTTTGATGATTGGTGTGTGTGTTACGTAAACATACACATTCATTCATGGTTTAATTGTGGTAATTGCGCACAGAAGATGCGAATACCATTGTGATAAGTGTGTGTGTTTGTTAACAGTTGTGTGTGATAGTACAAGTGTGGGGAGTAGAGAAACTCCCGGGGGAACAAAAGCCCCGACAGTGTATAAATGTAAAATCAGGTGTGTTGTATTTTGATAAAATATATGTGTATATCATACTATTAGTGATTCAAGAAAGGGCATGATACCGACATAGAACCTAGTGAGAATAAGATTCCCTAGGCAACAGGATTAAAAGTGAATGGAGGTAACTGATAGACGGAGTTCTATCCTTTGGAGATGTTGTGATCATGACTAGAATGATTCAAAAGATAGAAAATTGGAAATGAGTGATTTACTTGATGCTTGAAAATGAAGTGGGAGGTGGAACTTGATTTGCATGCGATCAAGGGAAGCCGAACACAAATTGGGGTGGAATGGATAGTTCAACACTGATGCTGATCACATCAGGGTTGGATGACTCTTGAAACTCCCTATAAGTGGTCACAAATAACCACGTTAAGGAAAGAAGCAAAGAGCTTAAGTTGGACTAGGAGTTGTGTGTGTTTTCAAAAGGATTTTAAATTGGTATTTATAAAACGTTGATGGATACTTTACTTTACGTAATTAAAGTTCTCTTACTTAACCTCACAAAGAAATTTTAAATTTAAGTGATTGTTTAAACTCCCAAAGGCACGGGGACGGAAGGTGTCCATCGCGACCGGGTTCTGCGGGATCACAGTGTATATCAAGGATATTTTGATTGCTATACATGCTCTGACATGTTGTGTGGTATGTGTAATGAATGTTGTTTTGACTTGGATTTCCTAAAGTGTATACTATCAAGGCCTATGAGTCTAAATGTGTTGTGTTACATAGACCTAAGTGTCTGAAG
Organism: Limonium bicolor; assembly: GCA_023374045.1. Taxonomy (NCBI): domain Eukaryota; kingdom Viridiplantae; phylum Streptophyta; class Magnoliopsida; order Caryophyllales; family Plumbaginaceae; genus Limonium; species Limonium bicolor. Next base: position 219,557,253 of record CM041780.1, on the reverse strand, counting down.
ACTGTTATGTGGTGGGGACCTATGTGTCCAAATGTTGTTATGTTACCCAAGACCAGTGAGTCAAAGGGGTTGTTATGTATGTGTAAGTGTTGTTAAGATACCCGGACCATAGAGTCCGAGGTTATCATGTGGATATGTTATGTTATGTGTGGATGTGAATGTGTTGCCCGGACCATTAAGTCCGAGGTTGTGATGCAAAGTGTGTTTGGTTATGGAAGTTTATTTCCAAGTGATTCCTGTGTTCAAATCTAATGATGTGTGGAAAGTGTGAACTTCGAGGACGAAGTTCTTTTAAGGGGGGTAGATTGAAATACCCCAAACCTTGATATGTGGTTTAAATAGCAAACCATGTTATATAAAGGCTAAAAGTGCCTTAGAAACATTAGTGGACAATTTAAAATATAGTATAGTGCAATAAAGCACTAAGACACGTAGGAGCAAAAACATGCTTTAAGCTATGAGTGAACTTGGTTAGGACCCAAAGGGCTACCAAGACTTAATAATATTCAATTGTGATTTAATAAGGCTAAATAAGTCCTTAGGAAACCTTGGTGGGCAGTTAAACCAAATAAAACACAAGAAATACCTTAAAGTCAATATGAGCAAAAATGTGCTCTAAGCTTGGGATAAATTGTATAAGACCTAATGGTCATACCTATACCTTATAATATTTTAATGAACATATTAAATCAATTACCAAAGAAAACCAAGCTTGAAAACAAGTTAAAACACAAAATGTGCTTTAAGGAGTCTTAAGCACGTTTTTGAAAAATTGTCTTGTAAATGAGTTTTGAGTGGCTAAATGTCCATCATTACTCTTTAATTAACATGTGTACTATATAGTATCACATTTGGGTGGCCATATTAATGGGAAATCAAAAATTTCACTTCTATGTGCCTTAGTTTGTGAATAGTAACTTTTATAAGCTAGTTTGTAACATATGATGTTATAAGTAATTAAATGAGTCAATAAAGACTATACTACCCTCCTAACTAAATGGTGGCCGGTTTTTGTAGTAGTGAGTCACCAAGTTGTAAAATGAATCAAAAGTAAAGTAAACTTTAAGTAAAGTACTATTTGCTTTATAAGTTACAAATATCTTCTTAAAGCAAACTTATCTCATTTCTCTCATTCCTTTCTCCATTTCACACGGCTCCACTCTCTTCTTCCTCTCTTCTTCTTGTTCTCTCTCGGTAATATACAATACCACCATGGAAGTCCATCTTTGACACAATGTAAAACCTAGCTCACTTAACCAAATCAAAAACAAACACCACCATTCTCTTAGTTAAGCCAAGCTCTACAATCTTGTCTTTTCAAAACTTCAAAACCTCCATTTCGGTGCCAAGAGAAACCACCATGGGAGGAGCTTGAGCTCACCTTTTCACATATTCATGTTCTCCTTTGCTTCAGGTAAGGAAACTCAAAGAAATCCATGTTTCCTCCATGTTTTCATGTTGTCCGAAAATTCACCTCACAATGGTGTATTATCTTGCTTGTTTTAGCTTCATTTGAATCTTCCAAGGGCAAGGAGGAGTCCTCTCTTGATACTCATTCAAGTTCTCTTCCAATTCCAAGGTAAAACAATTACCTTAATGTGTTAAAACAATAGTGTAACTAGGGTTTACAATGAGGTGAAGCATAATGCTTGAATACTCATTCTATTGTTTGTATAATGTTTAATAGTTGAAAAGGGACCAAATGCCCTACCGGTTTTACAAGGAAACAAGAAAGAAATTTGTGTGAGGAAAAGGGTAAACAACTATCTTAATGTAGTTTAAATGCCTTAGGAAAAATGAGCTTGATTTGCTTAATAAAATACCTAAGGAGCCAATGGCAAATGAGCTAGTAAATGCTCTCAAGGAGACGAGTAAAAGAACATATGTATTGGTGAATGTTTATTGCAGGTCAACGGCATTTATGTGGGAAAATTCAGTGTGTTATGTTTATGTTATTTAAGGGCCTAAGAGCCATGTTATTTAAGGGCCTAAGTGCCAACAATTTAAGTTATGCACTATATTGTGATGTAGTGCTTAATGTGTGAAGTTTGTGTATAAAATGTGTTTGATGGATTTTAGGTGTTTTGAATGAAATAAGGTAAAAACCTAAGTGGTTGGATGTGAGTATATACAAGAGAAGCTATGGCCAAATTGGGAAAAATGTGTGAGAAGTTCTAAGTGTTTTAAATGGTCTTGGTGATCTAGGAAGTATTAAAGGTGAATAAATGTTTACTTGAGAAGAACATGTGTTAAGGTGATTTAGAGTGAGGCAAGGTTTAGGTGTTATCTTGGAAGTTCTAGGAATTAATGTGTGTGTTTTGAGTGTTGAAAAGTCTTGAAGAAGTTGTTTAAGGTTTGGTGATGTTGATGAATAAGGAGAATGATGTTTTAAGTAAGGTTTTGAGAAAAGAATTCATGAGTTGTAACAAGGAGATTTAGTTAGTAAGAAAGGAGTTGAGAGATGACGTTAAGGTGTAGAGAAAACCCTTGGTGTAGTGGTCATTATTGGTGAACTACCACTTAGAAAATCTTAAGGGGAGAAACATCCTAAGTGCTAGGAATTTTGTAAGAAACTTGTGAATGATAAGATGGTTTTGGTGAGTGATTTAAAGAGTTTAGCCATGGCTAAAGGTGTGTTTGATGTGCCAATGGTGTTAGGAGCATTATGAGACTTTAGGAGAAGTTTGGAGGATTTGGCTAAGTGTTAAAGGTGTAAAAGTTGAGCATTTTGCCGTGTCCGAACTTCCGTCCGAACATGGAAGTTCGGACAGGCTCTGTTGGACAAGGAAAATTCCACTCTCGAACTGTGTCCGAACTTGGAAGTCCTACACAAGTTCGGACGTGTGGTATAGTTTAGTTTAGATCGCGGCTTTTGCGTCCGAACTTGGAAGTTCGGACAAGTTCGGACAGGCCCTGTATGGACCAAATTGTTTTTTAAGGTCTAAGAATGATGTGTAATGATGGGGATTGATAGGTATGATGTTTAAGGTTGTAGGACATGATAAGTGAGTTTTAATGGTGATTAATGGTGAAAGGTTGTAATAAAATGTGAAAGTAAAACAAGTTAAAATGTAAAGTTTATTTAACCAAGTTAACGGGGAAAGTTTAAGCGTTTTAGACTTTAACAAACATGTTTACCCCAATGTTAATAAAACACATGTGATGCTAAACAGTTGTTCGAGAATTGCTCGAGGACATAAGTGGACGTGGTAAAGTGGACTCCGGTGACAGGTATGGTTTTCCTTGCAACCTGTGTCCTACCGGATTACCACCGGCTTGTATGCAATTGTTTTCTGTATGTTTGCCACGTTATGAGATAAATGAAACGAGTTTATGTCGTTATTGTTATTGTATGTTTACGTGCCGATACCGGTACCTCGAATGCGCTTGAAGGGCTAGTTAACCACTATTGTAAACGTAAGAGAGCGGTGATCCGTAACAACGTTTCCGACTTAAGGAACGTTCTAACCACGGCTATGCGTGAGTTGGTTATGTGATGTTTGTGTGTGATGTTTGTATGTGAATGTAGACTCTCTCTCTTCCCTTGTGTATGTCCTAAATAAGACTTAACCAATGTTTTGTAATGTTTAATAAAGTTCAAAGTTGATAACTTCTAACAAGTGCTAACGGGAGTGAGGAGTCCGGTCTGTTCCGCCACGCGTGTGGTATGGGGGTCGTTGTCATAGCAGGTTCGTCCTCTCTGTATGTTATTGTTGTTTTCCAATTTGGTTCCCAACCTTCCCTTTAGCTTAACCAAGGCTTTACTGACTCACATGTCGGGCCCACAGGGGCATACTATTGTTATGTTTGTTTCGGTGTGCTTGGATCACTATATCCGAGACACCTTGTGTTAAGTTAACCGTTCATTTAACGCGGGTAACGAGTTAGTAACGAGCTTATCATGAGACTGCAACCATCTCTAGGCTCCCAGTGTAATTAGTGATGTTTGGGGGTCGGTTTCCTGAGAGGACCTTCCCGTTATGTTATGTTATCTTTGTTGTGATGCATATCTATTGCGGTGTTATTTTGTGCACATGAACTGTGCAAAGTGTTGTTAAGTGTTGTTATGTAGTGTATGTTATACGTTTGTAAATGTGAACGTTGTGATCATGGATATGATTCCCAGTTTGTGTAAGAGGCGGTTAAGGGTAACCCTAATTAAGGGTATGTGTCGTCTATTAAGGAAGTAGCTCCATTAAAGGAGGAACACTCTAGGGATGATGAATACCATGAGTGACTTATTAAGTAGGATGTATTATCCCGATTGTTGAGTCCCATTGAGGCGAAATGTTAAGTGTTGTGTGTTTACTTTACTGTTACATGCTCATGAATTAAATATAATCACCCTCGCATGCTAGACGAAAATTAGTTGTGCGTGGCCCGGTAGCATGTGGGCTGCGGGATTACCATACCAGCAAAGGTGCTGAGCCCCTTGGGGGCCACCCTTTCTCTTCTTTTCCTATTTCAGGTACAGAGAGCTGGAAGCCATCCGAGAGTAGGACGGGGTAGACATTGTACAAGGGTAATCATTTAAGTGTATGTATACAGTAGGTGTAGTAATACCGAAATTGTTGTCGGCATCAGTTTATAAATACTCGGTATAGTTGGAAGGAGTGCGTTGTGTTGTTGTTAATGGAAATTGATAGTACTGTGTAGACGCTCGGGAATTTAGCCCATCAGACCGGTACATTGTGTATGTATTAGCCTTGTTAGCCACGTGGGTGGCTAACGGCGTGTAACACCAACGAGTTAAGTAATGTGATGAGGTTGTTTTTCCGCTGCAGTTTGTTGTAAGTATGTTAATGTTGGATGGGGTGTTACACCGTTTTCTGAGCCGTTTGCGCCTATGCGTTCGTCTCTTCGTGTACTTTGCTCCTAGCTTGGTTTTTCCTCATGTTTAAACCAATAAATTTGTGAGAAATTCAATAAAACATAAACCAGAGGAAAAACATACGATAAGTGAGAAATGAGCAGAAAAGTGCTGATATAATATATGAAATACACCCATAAAACATGCTCATTTAGACACTTTTCAATCATCATCATTGATAGTCGTACTAATAGTAGGCAACGTGCCTTTTTCATAAACACATAGTTATCACTTTTACATGGCGGACGCCAATGGCGGTAGCCGCTCTTAACTTAGAACTTCGTCCGATGATCAGTATGATCAATGAAGTAATAGCATACATAGAATGTAATCTTTGATGTTGTTTGTAAAAGCGTTTATGGCACTCCTTGGTAAAGGTAGTGCCAGGGGGTGGTGATTATTCCTGCATTACATATTAGTTCGCGTTTATTGTTGCGAATTGTATTGGTAATAACCATGTTATGGTAAAATTGTTCTTTTCAATCTTGGTTCTACTGTGGGCTGTCATGTTTTATAGTTTCCCCAGTGTTCATCACATGTTGGCATAAACTGAGAGTGTATTATTGGTATTGATTGTTATATGATCGTATTTTCTATATAATTCCCTGTATGGTTTTATATATATGAATGTGAGTTGTTAGTCACGGGCATTCCTATTTAGTACATTATAGCTAATTTGTTGCTAGTTGGTTGTAACTAGTATACTATAGTTTTGTCTATCTTAATGTAATTAATTGTGGCAACTTGTGAAGAGTCTTAGGAGTCTTCCGACCCTGATGTGATCAGCACCAGTGTCGGATTATCCTTCCACCCCAATTTGTGTTCTGCTTCCCTTGACCTGTACCGGATCAAGTTCCACCTCCCACGTCCATATCAGGCCATTAAATAGTTTACAAATCTATCATAGTACTTGGCTCGTAAGCCATTGTTATTGATTCGTCACTATTTAACGAAGGTAGTTTGTCATGGGTTGATATATGCCCCTTTTGTTATAATTAGTCGGACTCTTTGGGTCCTTCCGAGGTTATAGGCCTCGTATCTTAGCGGTTTATCCTTCTTGAGGCGACAATAGTAGACATGTAGTTTATATTAGAATTGTGCAATTGTTTGGTGGTCATTGGTAGCCATGGTGTTGTACCATTGGTCTACACAGTTACAGACTTCGTTTGTAACGATAATAGCAATGGTAACTACAGTCGTAGTTGCTTGCAGCACTTGCAGTAGCAAGTGCGCGGGGTAGACAGGATTATTAGTACATTGTTTAGCTTAGCGCTTACAGTGGCAAGCGCGCCATGCAAGTGGAATTGTCGGTTTCATACTTGTCCGTCTTACTACCGCATTGGTTGCTCAAGTACCATTAGAGCGATTGTTCCTAAAAAGACGGTATTTAGATTGGAAAATTTTCCCAACCACATTGTTATTAGGATATTCAAGTTCTACCTCACATTAAATTTATGGTAGCATAAACGCTCAGAGTTGTTTCTCCGTAGGTGTCGTCACGACAAAGTTCTAGTGTTACAGTATTATGTGTACACAAGATTTGGACTGGAATTGAATGTGACAGGGCGAACGAACTTACAAAATTCTCCACACTCTCAATATTTTCTCAGTTACAGTTTGGTATTACAATACAATGGTATAGTGGTTAAAGGTCCCCATTACGGCTACGGCCTCGCAGAGCTCAAAATGCCCCAGTCCGCTTGCCCTGATGTCTTGGGTGATCCTTTCCACAACGTTTAACGTAGCAATGGCGCACGCCCCCGGCGGTGCCTATCACTGACGCTTGGCCATTTGTAAGGAAGGTTGGATATTTAATTTATATTATCGTTATTGTAGACACCAAAAATTCTCACCCCATAAAGCAAATTCCGAAATAATAAGAGGGGTCGTCGCCTTTCTTTTTTCCAAAACATATTAACGTGCGTGCTAAGACGAAACCATCATTTTATAATATTTTTCCAAACATTTTAGAAAAAACACAATTCTTCGAAAATGAATTTCCATCGACAGTCCAGTTTCAAGGTCGTCCCCTTTTGTTTATTCACTTATTTTACTATTTTATTTTATTTTGTTTTATTTTTATTCATCTATCCACTTTTTCTTATATTTATTTTATTCTACTATTAGCATTAGTATTTTTATTTTATTTCTATTTATACACACTTTATTTTCATCTTACAAACCCAACCCACATTTAGTTGAACCCTGGCCCAGCTCAGGCCCTTAAACCCATTCCAACCCCTAGTATTGGACCTACCAAACCCAAACAACAAAAGGCCCCCCCAAGAAAAAACCCTAAACCTTTCCCTCTCCATTAGCCGACCCCTTGACCTCCTTCCTCGGTCGATCCCCATCTCCACCAATACTACAACAAGCCAAACCGGAGACAAGTAACAGACAAGCTCATTCCATTCTCTTCCTCACGGTAATTTTGCACCCAGCTGGCGAACAAGAAACCTACAGCTCTATACCTTTCTCATTCTCTCCACATCAGTAATTTTGCAACCCAGATGACGAACAACAACATACATGTTTCATCTCCTTCAACTCACATTCTCCTTATCATTCGAACAGGAACATACACCTTTGCCCTCTCTTCTCACTACTCCATGCCCGAACACCATTCAACCCACTTCCTCATACAGAAAATCAATCACCAACACCACCTCATCGACGGGTGCACCGCTAAGATTCCCTTATTCTCTCAACTCCGGTAATTTTGCAAACCCCTGGCGAACAAATACCTTAACGCCTCTCTTCATTTCCATCCCTTTCTCCACCTTCGCTTCGCTTGATAACACACAAAAATTAGCACCAGTTTGTGAACTCTCGCCAGGTTGAGTTTACTCAGACTAGATTTGAATGCGAATGTTGATGTTCTAGGGGTAGTTCGGCTCTAAAACGATTATCACTCCCGCTCCTGTTTGGCTTCGTCCGGCTATGCCCAGAACGAACTCAAAATTTCTGTTGAGTACTACGGGAATCAACCGAGCTGGGGTTCTATTGGTGTTTCAGGATCCCTACTTCCTCTGTTTGGTTTGCACTTTCTGTCCATTCGGTCACTTGTACAGACTGGCCTAAGTCTTGTTTTGTTTTGTCGTCTATATTATTTTGTGCAGGAAGCTCTCATTTACTTATCTGCTGAAATCTTTGATTCTCTGACTTGGCATTTAGCATCATCGTACTCAATCAAACATGTGTACTGCTGTTTCTGTCAATAAGCATATGTTTCGGTTTGATTTGCTGTGTCGCCACTGGACTTGTTATGAAAGGTTTGCCAGACTGCGTGGGTATGAGTATAACGGTACTTCTGGTCGGGTTCTGTTTCTTTATCCTTGTGCCTACTTGATCCTAGATTTGGTCATCCTAATCGGTTTGAAGATTCTGCTCGACTTCTTCTATTTAAACTGTTGGCTTGATGCTTGCACATTTGTAGTTGTTGAGTCTAGAGGTGTAGTCTGGTATACTCACAGGTTTGACAACTCTATAATGATCTATTGTGTTTTGAGCTATGATTAGCACTGCTGTTTGAGGCTAATGTCTGATGTTAATGTTTGGCCCTGATAATCTGAACTGGAATCACGAATCTGGGGTCTCTACCTTTCCCGGCCTTTAGGATTGAGACCCGCCTCTACTGATTTGTCTTGAGCAAAGTGACGTGGGTGTTTTCGGTTAAGAGATTATTTACGGTAATGCTGGCTGCCTTTCAATAGCCTAATGTGGGCTAGACCCTCGGTTCTTATTCTTGAGACTTTCTTTGCTGCTAATTTTTTGGTTTTGGTTCTACCCTTTTGGGACTACCGTCTCTTGTGTGATCCGAACTGAACTTCAATCCTTGGATGCTCTTAAATTCTATTTGTTTACCACCCTTGGTTTCATGTTTGACCGAGGTACATATTAATTGACTCCACATGGCTGGGCTTGACCTGAGCGGCGCTCGCTAGACTCGCAGTTTTTTTGGGATCATGCAAATGGACTATACCCTTGCGCTTTGGGCCTACCTTCTATGGCTTTCTCACCGGGTTTGGAAATTCCATTCACAGCTTCTCTCTACTATGATTCAGCTATCAATCACGAGGGCATTGTAACCTGCCCCTTAGTCCATTTCCTTTCGGCTTGAAATCACATTATCATTTTGACCTTTTGTGCTGTTGTCTACTCTGTCTTGCTTATTACCTCTGGTTTCATGTTTCGAGCGAGGTACATGCACAATTGGTTGGGCTTGGCTGGACTTGATTGAGCTTGGATTGACTTTGGGCCTTGCGTGCACTTTGGGCTTCACGACAGCTCCTTATGGGTTTAGAAATCCTAAACTTTCACCAGTACAATTCAATTAGTTTGATAACTGATTGCTCCTTGCGCATCGATTTGGTTTGGAGATTGATTGAAACCAGCATGTATTTGTCCTCTTTGCGCTTAGATATGACATGATTAGAGTTATAGTTGCCCTATGCTATGATTGCTAAGATAAATCACTTGTTGGCTGGTTGGTCCTTATTAATTTTTTACTTAGATGGGAAATGATATAAAACCCTTCTAGGTATGATCCGACATGACTCACAACTTCACTCCTTTGATACTACACTCGGTTTTGAGTCATAATCTAAGATGATGAATTTAATTTGAGTAGCAACCCCAATGCTTGATTTATCTTATAATCTTTAGCATTGTCGCAGCTTGAAACTCTTTTCTATGTTCTCGGTTGGGGTGTGGAGATGATTAGATTGCCCCCTTTCCTCCCATTGAGAGGGGCCGTATGATCCCATTGCACACACCCCAACCCTCTCAATTTCATTACTAACTTGTCCTGTGTTTCTTTGTCTGTGTTCTATGACATGTACATTGTGGATTGAGAACTGGAAATGCTAAGACTAGGAAAGCAGCATTTGGCTCGGACTACTTGGGTAATTCCACAGTCTTCGGAAAACGGTTGGTGTATCTCTTCGGATCCCCTTCGGCTCGAGTGAGGCGGCGTCGATGTGACCCCCCATAGCAGCTTGTTTTTTTAATTCAAAACTTTAATTCTAATCATGAATTGTAACTTGTTTATTAATTGTGCTGCCTAATATAGTTTCGGGTTTTATAATTTTGTACACTCGTTGGTATGATTGTTGTTCTTCCGACTATCTGTTGTACATATTCTTGACTGCTTGCCTTTACATGTTCGATTCAATAATGCATTGGCCGTCTTCATTTATTTGTCAACTTTGCATTATAAATTGATAGATCGGCTTAGCACAGGTGGCCATAGAATAGCTTTTAGGTTTGCCCACATATTTCTGGACACTTCGAGTCCAGTTAGAAAAGCTTCTAGGTCCGGGGAAGTCCTCATCAAACGGGCCGTAGAGTTTGGGTCGGTGTGGAACTCCCTTTTTCATAAAAATTTCCAAACAATCCGTAATTGTCAGAATAAAATTTACAATCAATCTTCCAATTCTAAATCAATTCAAAGATCCAATGAGTCAAATTGCGCTTCAAAATCAACTCAGGTGTTCTTTCATCTAACACCCTTCAAATCAATCTCGCAGCTAACACCCTTTCAAAACAAGCCGGCGCACACGCGCGGAGCAAACACACGACAAAAACAAGCCGGCGCACACGGCGCATAAGACACGGCAAAGCAAGCCCGGGCACACGCGCGCAGCAAACACACGGCAAAGCAAGCCCGGGTCACACGCGCATCAAAACACACTGCAAATCAAGCCCGGGCACACTCGCTCAGCATAAGACATCAAATCAAGCCCGGGCACACTCTCTAAGCACACCCTTTCAAAACAATCCTTCTCACACTCTCTTATCAAACACACTTCAAATCAATCCCTTCACACTCTCTCATCAAACACACTTCAAAATCAATCCCTCTCATACTCATCATCATACACTCTTCAAAATCAATCCTCTCACACTTCGAAACCAGATATTCTTCATGAATTCTTCGAAATCAAAGCTTTTCACATATCAACATTAAATACTTTTCATACACTCATTAGACACACTTCAACCTCACAAACATTTGAAATGCTTCCAAAAGTTCCAAGATCAAACTTCAAACTCCTTCCAAACTCCAATTGTCTCATAGTTTCAAGCCATCTTCCAACTTCAATTTCTAAGGCCCAAACCCGGCCCAATTTCAAAGCCAAAACCCGGCCCAAATCTAGCCCTCATTTCAAGGCCCAAGTACGGCCCATTGCCTCAATTCGATCTCGATTTAGTTTCAAACCCAACTCAACTTCAATTCCGAATCAGATTCAAATTCAATTTCAATTTCAATCCAATTCAATTCAAAATTCTTTTCATTCCCGATCCAATTCAATTTCATTTCAATCCCAAATAATTCCAAACAGACTCGAGCGTCTCAACAGCCCAACAGACTCGAACGTCTTAACAGCTCAACAGACTCGAACATCTCAGCAGCTCAACAGACTCGAACGTCTCAGCAGCTCAACAGACTCGAACGTCTCAATAGCTCAACAGACTCGAATGTCTCAGCAGTTCAACAAACTCGAATATCTCCATAGACTCAGCAAACTCAAAAAACCTCAAGAACCCTCAGCTTTTCACACCCGAACACCTTCAAAACTTGTAACCCTTTTAAGCCTTGATCATCTTACAGACCCGAGCGTCTCACAGACTCCGTCATCTCAAGATTTAAATGTCTCACAGACTTTTTGCACCTCAAACTCCAAAATAAACCCAACAATTTGTCAAACCTCACAAAATGACCACAAAACCTATTTGACGCCTCAAAGACCCAAAAGGTCAAAACCCCAATTCCTTCAAAACCCCAAAACTCCCAAACCTCCAAAAACTTCTGAACTACGTAAGGTCTGATCTCAACAAGGAGTTGGGTACGTAGGCAACCCACACAGGGTGCGACCCCACATTAATCAAAATACCTTTTTGCACTCAGTCATCTCACCTTCAAATAACCCTATGCACTTCCAACCCTCGATTGCCTCAAAAAACTCAACCATCCCAAAGATCGTGAACTACGTAAGGTCTGATCTCAACAGGGAGTTGAGTACGTAGGCAGCCCATCTAGGGTGCGACCCCATTCCAAACAAAAACTTTTCCCCCTCTAAGGTGGCTTTCATATCTCTCAAGCACTCAAACCTTCTTCGGCTCCCACAAACTTTAAACCATCAGACTTCAAGTCTTGTCTATTCACTCAACCTCCAACTCTTTCCAAATCTTCATTCTATACTCATCAGAATTCGTCAATTCTTCTTCTTGGCACTAGCTTGGCAGAAAAGCTTGCCTCATCCACTCGTTTACTCTCTTCCCATCCTAATCCTATCCTTGGCTTTTAATTGAATCTCTCTAATAAGGTTTTGAAAGAAGACAATCCTGACAATTGGAGACCGAGGTTTCCTCGGGCACCAATCCGAAGTCGTGGTCGTTGCCACTTCTGAGGGGTGTAACCCAGTGCGAACCCACAACAGAATCTCTGCAAATGGCCAGATAGTCCCTATCCATAGGCAATAAATCATCAGAGTCAATTAGCGGTTCTTGGAACCCTTCTCCTCCCTTCCTAGTTCCTTAGGTCAAACTAGGTGGCGACTCTAGTCAACTCCGCCTTATAGAGGCATAAGTCCGCGTGGAGCCCATAGAGAGCGGGTGTAGTGCTCACTAACACTCCCCATATGCTTTCTGGGAAAGACGGACGATGTAGTAGGTATTTGAGGGTTGCCATGAATAACGGGTTTTCACCCTCCACAGAATGGCACTTTAGGATCTAGGCTTTTCAGTCAAGAACCATATTTAGATAGACCCCCCCTCATACCGAAAAATCACCCTCCACAGAATGGCGACTCCGCTGGGGAAAACTTGAGTAAGTTTTTCTCATAAACTTGGTCAAGGAAGACTGAACTCCATTCAAAATTGTCGGGAATCCCCAACTTCTTTCAAAACCTTCAAGAGATTCATTTCCAAGCCTTTAGGATTACTCTACTCCACACTTAGAGTGTTGCTTTGTGAGGATAGTTAGGACAAATGTTTAGAGTTCGAAATTGACTTTGATTATCACATGTGTGCTTCGACCTTTGCATGCTTCACTCTTGTTTACTATTGTGTATTTACTGCCTTATGTTTACTGCCCTTCATTCATAATATAATTGCTTATTTACGGTTTTGTAAATGGGGCCTTCGTAGAAAGGAGCCAACCCATTGTTGCATCGGGTAGTTTAGGAACATGCATTCCTCTGTGTCACCTTTACTATCTGCGGGCGGGATTAACAATTGGTCCACAATTGATTCCCTCTGAGTATGGGTCCTTCGTAGTTAAGGAGTAAACCCACGAGGTGGTACGGCCGTAGTTGTCTACACCTTGAAACAACTCAGGATCCCTTCAAACACCTTTTCGAGTCAAAGCCAGCATATAGTAAGCTATGAGCCTTCAGTGTCCAGCTGCCTTATCCGGTGTCTAGGATGGGTTTATGGGTAGTCACCCCCTTGTATGCCGCCTGTCTGACCACCCTTCTACCTTACCCTGAAGATTGCATGGGCTCAGTTCTCCATTGTTCCTCTGCACCACGGGTGTCCCTAAAGCCCAATGTCACGCTACACGTCCATAGAGGATCCCGTATTTACCGGATACCCATACATGGCACAACGTAGTTAGTGAATAATTTGGACTTTAGACACACCTGACCGTGCAGACGACGAGAGACCCGTTCCCATGCAATACTTCCCCGAGTTTCCCGAAAAGTGGGGTGTTGTCGGATCATCACTGGCCGTGGCGTATGTTTCCTAGTCATTTCGGGTATCCTGACCTTTCGAACTTAAGCACTCCGGTTTTTTTTTCTTGATGACGTGCCCCACAAGGCATAACAGAGATAAATCCCGAGAGATGAACAGTGAAGGGACGACGGTTCCCCCGGTGGTATGGAAGCATCGATTGACCTGGAAAGTGATTATCCCAACATTAACGCTTATAGCTCCACATAAAAATCAGCCACGATCTAACTAGCTAACTACTTTGTGTGCAAATGTTTTATCAACATCGTCCAAAAATCTCCTTTAATGATCAAAGTCTTTTTCGGATTTTCTTTTTCCAAATTAAAACCATTCTTCAAAATCATCCTTCAAAATTTGTTTTCCTGCAAAGGATGGACTTTTCTCAATTTCCCTTTCTGTTTTCTCCTCAAAAACGTTCGGAACCTCAAAAACAACGTTTTCATTTCCAAAAAAGAGATGCGGTGACCATATCATAATTACATAATTAATTTCCCAATTCTCACACCCTCTTCTTGTCCCATTTTCCCTTTATTTCAACAGGAGAACAACGATGCTGAACAGGCTGCAAACTGTCCCGGGAGAGAAGGAGAAGGCTAAAGAAGTCAGGGCGGAACGAGAGAGACAACTTGCTAGGGAGAGACAATCCGAGCTCGCTGCTTATCAAGAGGAGCGCCAAAGGGAAGTCAACTTCTCCCGCAGACTTAAGGACATCTGCTTCAAGTCAGACTATGACACCAAGCCTCTATTGTTTGGCCTTGCTGAGATGTGTCGTGCTGTGGTGGAGTATGAAGCATTGTTTGAATCACTCTCTTATTGGGACCCCACTGATCATCTCTACAGATTCAATATGCACGAACTGGTACCTTTGCCTGCCGAGATGGATGCTTTCTTAAAAATAAAACCTCATCAGCCAATGCCTTTCATCCCCTTAGATCGGGCGAAGACCCCAAGATTTGCTGCGGAGTTCTTAGAAGTAGAAGAGGCCTATGTGCAGGATTTTGGGAATCTGAGCATTGAGTTAGAGGACCTGTTAGGGCGATTCGACAGGCCATACTTTTCGTTGAAGACTAAGAGACGAGTGATGGACCTATGCCTGATGGGACTGTATCTCTTTCGACAGCGATTTTTAAGATTCAATCCTCGAATTATTTATTTGTTAGAAGCCCTTGAAAAGGGAATGAGTGTTGGAACGGTAGTCACAGCTGAAATCGTCAGATCCTTGGACCGTTGGAAAGATTCGGGAAAGTTGGAAACTTTCTTCTTAGGAAGCCCGTTGTTACTACAGATTTGGTTGTTCGACCATCTCAAACTTCTGCCACCAGCAGCCTTCTCGGTCTTCAACATGGACACTTACATGTCAGCTAGAAGCCGAAGGAAGCACCCAAAGGAAGGATGGCAAGTTTGCTTCAGAGACATTTACCATGAAATGCACATTGAATGGGTTATAATAGATTGGAATGTGCAAGGAGGAACATTTGGGTCAGCTGGACATGATGGTCTGCTTCTATACGGTTTGGACCGCTTGGTCACGATATACCCATTAAGAGCCATGCGTCAGTTCGGTCGCGAACAGATAATCCCAGGTGCCATGGAAGCTGATCTTGTGATCCACCAATTTACCGAAGCTACCATTCGGCATATCATCAGTGCCTATGGGTCAGGGCCAAAGTGGGCCGTCCGGAAGCTTCCATACCAGGACTACAACCTGAATGACTCTTACAGACTTTGGTTAGAGAAGAGGATAGACCGGATCATAAACACCCCGTATTCTCTCAATCACAGGGTAGTCATGCAAAATCCTGATTTACCCATTGTCATAAATTTGATGCCCCCTCTATCGGCCAGCCAAGAAAGGAGACAGGAGAAGAGAGCGAAGAAGCAGAAGCGAGTAGATGGGAGACGACCAGCTCCCCCTCTCTCATTTGGATTGAGTTATCTTAGAACAAATATCGTATCTTTCTTTCGTTCCCCTTTTGAATTGAGATGTACTCCCTTTTCCCCCAGGATGTAATCTCTAGTTATGTAACGATGGTAGCTTATTTACCTTATTTTAGGATTGATGCTCTGTAGGGTTTCCCCTTTTGAATTGAGATGTACTCCCTTTTCCCCCAGGATGTAATCTCTAAATTATGTAATGATAGGTAGCTTAGTTGCCTTATTTTAGGACTGACGCTCTTTATTGTTTGCCCTTTTGAATCGAGATGTGTTCCCTTTTCCCAGGATGTAATCTCTAATTATGTAATGACGGTACGGTCACTGCTCCTCTTTATTGGAAATGAAAACGGGCTTGTGCGCCTTTTCACTTGGAAAGTGGGTGTTTTTTGAAAAGTGTTTTGCCTAAAAAGTCGGGACACGACCGTCTCCTTTATTCCCATGCTCTCGCCTCTCTCACATCTTTTTAAACATGCTTTTATACTAACGGCTTCTACGTCTTCCATATTCCCCGGTATCGCAGAAAAACCAACCAGAGCAGAGTAGAGCGTCAGGAGTTCTCTTTCAGTTTACCAACATTACTCGATTGTGGAAAAGAGATTCCCGTGGGAGGCTGGCCAGTGACACCGCGACTGAAACCTCGTCGGAAACCATGGACCAGAACCTGATCAATCCAACGGCCCCGGAAAACGCCCCAGCCACCTCAGCCATCGAGGTGGGCGCGAGTGCAGTCCTAGGAAATGGTGGCAGTGGCTTGCACCTTCCTGATCCAAGTGTTCTTTACCGTATGCTTGAGCAGTCAACAAAGAATGAAAACATGCTGAAACAGGCCGTTGAAAGGCTAGAAGAGCAACTGCGCCAAGAAAGGGCAGCCAAAGGAAAGGACCCGTACCTTACGGATGACCCCGACGAGGATTATATTGAGGACTCCCCGCACCACAACCGATGTTTCAGCAATCAAAACCCCATGTTCAACACCACCATACCACAACCGATCACAGGGAGAGGACGTACTGTCATCCACCCTGTAACCGCCACATTCCAAACAGCTGACCTGCTTTCGGGAGCACCTATGCCACCTCCGATCATGACCACGGTCCCTACAGTACCAACCACCTTCCCCGGACTACCACCGTTCCCACCCGCTGGAGCCACTGTCCAGACAGCCCATCTATATCAAGCCAAGCAACCAAAATTCATTCATCCCAACTCACCACACCCTGACCCCATCCAACTCAACCAATACCAGTACACCACCCCCGGACATGCTGTCCGTTTTGAGGAAGCGATTCCCCAGACCCAACTATTGCCACAACCGTCTAGCCAGTTGATTCACGGCTACAACCAGGCCCCACCTGCAGAACACCTTCCTATGGACTTCGGTCAAATGAAGAAGTCCTTGAAGGAAGAATTACTGGCAGAAATGCAGCTCGGAGAGCGAGCAAAAATGCTGGGTTTCCGTCATTTCCGACTGAAGCCAAGTTCCAAATTGCCTGAAAACCTAAAGCTGCCAGAGATCTCCAAGTACGCTGGGAAAGGAGATCCTAGGCACCATCTTGCTCAATTCGACAGAGTCATGACTATGCACGGCCTTGACGATGACATGAAGATCATTTGTTTTCCCAGCTATCTGGAAGGAGCTGCTCAGACATGGGTGTCAAGACTAGATTTCTCCGGGAAGAAACTAGAGGATGTTTATCAAGCGTTTGTGGAACAGTACAGTTACAACACCCACCTAGGAATCACTCGCAGAGATCTTGAGACAATGAGACAGAGAAATGATGAAACTGTTATGGAATTTATCACCCGATGGAGGGAGGTAGCCGGTCAGATGATCGACCGTCCCACTGAAGACGAGCAGATCAGAATAATCACCTCATGCCTGGAGAATCCCTATGCAGATCATCTCAAGTCCCTTGGGATTTGTGATTTCAAACACCTAAAAGCTGCTGCTTCGGCTGCCGAAGAACTAGCACTAGCTGGAAGGTTAAAAGGGTTGAATCTCCCTGGATCGGGACCCAGAACTTCATACTATCAGAACCGTCAGAACCGTGATAGCAACAACAATCATAACAACAACAACAATAATCACAACAACAACAACAAGACTGTCCCAACACCACCGGTGAATCAAGTACAACCCCGAGTTCTCACCGATTACCCACCTCCTACCTCTCCCCGGGTAGGTATTTACCAGGCACAGTCCTCAGGATCAGGCCAGAATTACAGGGCAACCACCCCCCCCCCCCCCCCCCCCCCCCGTGATTACCAGACTCGACCCCAGCGTCAGTACTCAGCCTTAGGAATGCCCCTGAGCAAAGCATACAAAAAGTTAAGAGAAAATGGCTTTCTCTTGAAGCATCCGAACCCTAAGCCTGGGGTCACCCAACTCGGGTCTGATTTAAACAGCTTCTGTGACTATCACCAGATGAAGGGTCACAGTGTAGACAATTGTAGAGCGTTGCGTCATGCAGTACAGGATCTGATTGATGCAGGGGAAGTTCAGTTCCCTAAGACCACTCCCAACACTCAGAATAACTCAATCCCATCACATTTGAACATGATAAGTCTGGTGAGGGAGGAAGAAAGAGAATCAGATCTGGGAAGGATTGTGAAAATAAATGCCATGGGAGTTCCTCTGAGCCGGCCACCAAAGCGCCCCACCAATCATGTTGTCACCGGTACTCGATGCATTCCGAACCCCCCGTCCAGTGATTCATTACGATATTCAACCCATGATGGGAGAGTATCTAGCCATGACGCGTGAAATGCGAAACACAGTTGAGCGTCTAGTAGGGCAAGGAAGGGTGTCCATAATCACTCTGCTGGTAGTGAGTCGACATATGGAAAAGAATCTCGAGATACTGGTGGGGCTAAACTTTGAAGCCTTGGAGCTGCATAAAACCATGAAGGTGTTGGAGGTGGTAGAAGCATGGTGCCGACAGAAGATTGTCGGAAGGCGAGGAAGGAAAATCCCTGAATGCAATGTCATCATGATTACTGATGAAGAAGAAGATCCACCGGCTATAACCCCTGTTAAGGGACCATTTCTGATAGCAGGCGAGAAAAAACAGGATGATGACTTTGAGAAAATCAGACACTTAACCCGCTCAGGAAGGCATTTCAAGCCCGCTGAACTCGCAGAAGAGCCAGAAATGCTACAGCAGAGAGTCCACGACCTCACTCTGAAGGAGTCAGAGAACAAATTGGCGGGGGAAGAAAGAGCTCTTGAGAAAGCTGAAGACAACCAGCATACCCATCACAATTTGGTCCCTGTTGACGATTTCAGAGGAGCATAAAGATGCGGTGGCCCGACACTTGAGAATGGATAAAAAGCAGCCGGCGTCGGTGAAAGCATCGTAGCCCACCTGTCCCGGACCCCAGACCTCTCCATAACATTCACTGATGACGAGATCCCTCGTCAGGCGGGAAAGGCCCTCTACATAACCGTGAAGGCTGGGGGATTCCAAGTCCCCAAGACTTTGATTGATGATGGGGCTGAGGTGAATGTCTGTCCGCTCCGCGTAGCCCGTCATATGGGACTCAATGACTTCAAGCCGGTAGATATGACGTTGAGTGCCTATGACAACAGTCATAGAAAGGTTTTGGGAACCCTGTCACTTCCAATCTTGATCGAGGACGTCTCCCTGACCATCGAAGCAATGGTCATAGACATATCCTCCACCTTCAACCTTCTGTTAGGACGGGAGTTCATCAATCAGATCAAAGGAGTCCCCTCAGTCGTCCACCAGAAGCTGAAATTCAAACACGAGGGGCGAATCGTGGAGGTTTTGGGAGAGGCCAGAGCTGAGTCCCCGCTATTTGAGATTAATACACCGGGGGGTCGAGAGTTAACACTTGGGGGCTTCACGGTGGAGAGGCCACATTCACAGGTAAGTCAAACTTCTTCCATCACTCCTCTCTACTTCGACCCTAGTGTCTATAGCCCCGCATCGCAGCACATGATGTCTCGGATGGGCTACAAACAGGGGAGTGGACTAGGCAAGGAGCTGCAGGGCACGGCGGAGCCACTAACCGCATATGTCGGAGAGCGAGGAGCCGGGTTAGGATTTACAGAGTTGCCAGGTACGATGTTGACAGATTCACATGTAAGAATTCATACAGATTCTTTCTTATCAGTTAACCTTGAACCATATGTATCTGTGAGTTGTGATAAGCAGAAAGCAGTTCAAGCTCAGGGAAGTCAGGAGACAATGGAGTGGGAGAGCTGGTGGACCACTTCACTTCCCCTCTACTCATGCCTTGAAGACCATGACGACAGGGATGCGACCAAGGAATGCCCGAGGATGCAGCGGAGAGCAGTGTCACGACCAAACTAGTCATCAAGGACCCCGCACCTTCGGTAGATGGCCATGGAGCGTGTCTTGTCGTCTATCATAGGAGGAGGAGCTGATTTTCCAGGAGCCATACTCAATCAGTCTAGTAGATAGTGATAGTAGTAGCAGTAGTGATAGCGGTAGTTCTTGTAGCGCTGACGATGAGAGTGAGTATCTGTCTTAACTTTGACGAAGAAGAAAGAGTGGGGGAGCCACCATTTATTTTCCGCTGTAAAAATGGTGGCAATTTTCTGACAATCACTGAGTTACCCAACTCTTGAATATTAATGAAAGTTCAGTTTATTCAGAAAATTCATCTCTTTTGTCACTTGATTCAATGCAAAACTATGAGGCAGAAGAAGAAGAATATGACGAGGAGAATATGCCTCCCACAGAACAATATTCCACCCACACTCAGATTGTAGAGGACACTGTAGCAATAAACATCGGAACACCTGACAACCCCAAAACTTTACAAATTGGTTTGGGTCTGAGTGAAAAGGAAAAACGTGACTTGACTTCCCTGCTAGTTGAATATGTCGATGTTTTTGCTTGGAGCTACGCAGACATGCCAGGGATTGACCCCGACATTGTCCAACACAGAATACCGTTGTACCCAAATGCCAAACCTAAGAAACAGCGTTTGAGAAGAATGAAACCCGAGCACCAATTGAAAGTGAAAGAGGAAGTCGAGAAGTTGTTACGTGTTGGCTTCATTCGGGTCGTCAATTACCCCGATTGGCTAGCCAATATCGTAGCCGTCCCGAAGAAAAATGGAAAGGTGCGAGTATGCATTGACTTTCGGGATTTGAACGAGGCCAGCCCCAAAGACAGCTTTCCCTTACCCCACATTGATATCCTTGTCGATAATACTGCCCAACATGCACTACTGTCATTCATGGATGGGTTTTCAGGTTACAATCAGATTCGAATGGCTGTAGAAGATCAGGAAAAGACGTCTTTTATTACACAGTGGGGAACCTTTTGTTACGTGAACATGCCCTTTGGCTTGAAAAATGCTGGAGCCACGTATCAAAGGGCCGCCACTACCTTTGCATGATATGATCACAAGGAAGTGGAGTATACGTAGATGACATGATGTCAAAGCTGCCCAACGGGAGGACCACTTGATAAATCTGAGAAAGTTCTTTGATCGGATGCGGAAGTACCAGATGAAGCTAAACCCCGAGAAATGTACATTCGGAGTGACCGGAGGAAAGCTTTTGGGCTTCATGATCACTACTCGAGGAATCGAGGTAGACCCGGATAAATAAAGGCCATTCAAGAAATGCCTCCTCCAAAGACCGAAAAAGAAATCAGAGGTTTTTTAGGCAGAATTCAGTACATCAGAAGGTTCATCATGCAGCTAACTGAGACTTGTGAGCCTATCTTCCGTCTGTTGAAGAAAGACGCATCTAAAGTCTGGAATGAACAGTGTCAGGAAGCCTTTGAGAAGATCAAAACCTATTTGCAGAACCCGCCCGTCTTGGTACCGCCCCAGGAGGGCAAGCCAATGATCCTTTACCTCACTGCCCGAGAAACGTCAATGGGCGCCATGCTGGCCCAGGAACAAGGATCCCCACCGCGTGAAAAGTCAATCTACCATATCAGCAAGAAATGGGTCGATGCAGAAACACGATACTCTGACATCCACAAGTTTTGTGCTGCTTTGGTCTGGGCTACGAAGAAGTTAAGGCACTACTTGTTAGGCCAAGAGGTTCATCTGATTGCACGCATGAACCCTATAAAGTACCTTCTGGAAAAGCCAATTCTAGACGGTCGCTTATCCAGATGGTCCCTATTGTTGTCTGAATTCGATATCACTTTCAAAATTCAAAAGTCAATCAAAGGGAGTGCCATAGCCGAACACTTAGCAGAATGCCCAGTAGCGTCCGAGTTCTTTGGCAATGACGATTTCCCAGACGAGCAAATCATGACATTACGAAAAACTTGCTGGAGGTTATACTTTGATGGTGCCGTCAACCATAAGGGTAAAGGGGCAGGGATCTTGTTAATCCACCCTGAAGGGGATCTACTTCCAGCCGCTGTGAAAATCAATTATCCGGTCACTAACAACATGGCAGAATACGAAGCCTGCATCCTGGGACTTGAAATGGCGTTAGAATTGCAAGTGGAGGAGTTAGAGGTTTTGGCGATTCAATCTCGTTATTTCGCAAGTCAATCAGACTTGGGAGATCAGAGAAGAACGATTGATCCCCTACCATGACTACCTTTCATACTTGATCACCTGCTTTCGAAATGTGACTTTCAAGCATGTGAACCGGAGCCAGAACATCTTTGCAGACTCTTTAGCCTCCTTGGCTTCAGTAGTCCAAGTGCCGACCGGTTCACTATACTTCCCCTTGTGGATAACCATGACTAATACACCCTCGTTTGAGATTGGAGCCATCGAGACGGGGAAGTAGAGATGAGTGGTTTGTGGATATCGAGAATTTCCTTAGAAGAGGAGAGTATCCACCAGAAGCCACTAAGCAGGACCGCATCGCGCTAAGAAGAATGTCAAATCAGTATGTGGTCTGCGGAACTAGGGTCTACAAGAGAATGCCGAATGGAGTCCAACACTTGTGTGTGACCCGAAAAGAGGCTGATAAGATCGTCGAGGACGTCCACGAGGGAGTATGTGGGACCCATGCTGGAGGACATTCCCTATCCCGGAAAATCCTCAGACTAGGGTACTACTGGACAACAATGGAAGCCGATTGTCACGAGTTCGTGAAAAAGTGCGCCAAGTGTCAGACCCATGCTAACTTGCAACACCTGCCTCCTCTACCCCTAACAGCCATGGCGGCTCCTTGGCCGTTCTCTATATGGGGAATCGACATCATTGGAGAAATCCACCCCAAAGCTTCAAATGGACACCGCTACATCCTTGTAGCGATAGATTATTTCAGCAAATGGGTAGAGGCACGGTCGTTCGCGAACATCGGATCAAAGCAAGTTGCCCAGTTCATCGAGCGAGATATCATATGCCGATACGGGGTTCCATCAGAGTTGTATCGACAACGGTCCCCAATTCGACGGAGACACATCCGGGTCATGGAAAAATACAACATCCGTTACCACAGATCCCCATACAGACCTCAGACTAATGGAGCAGTCGAAGCCGCCAACAAAGCCGTAAAAAGCACTGGCAAAAATGGTTGAAACGTACAGAGATTGGCCGGAAAAGCTACACTATGCTCTCTGGGGTTACCGCACTACTGTCAGAACTGCAACCGGAGCCACCCCGTATTCCTTGGTGTATGGGTCAGAATGTGTTTTGCCAATCGAGCTTGAAATTCCAACCCTTCGGGTCACTAACGAACTGAAATTGTTGAAAGTGTGGTTGCAACGCTATGACAGTCTTGCCCTCCTTGATGAGAAACGCCTCAGGCATTATATCACATCCAGGGTTACCAGAAGAGAATGGCTAGAGCGTTCAACAAAAGGGTCAAAGAACGTAACATCCAAGTGGGCGATCTCGTCCTAAAAGAGCTGAGGAGAGATTTACCAGACCCACGAGGGAAGTTCAGACCGAACTGGGTGGGCCCTTATCTGGTCAAAGAAATAACCCCTCATGGTGCTGTATTACTCACAGATTTGGACGGGGAAGAATTTCAAAGCCTTGTCAATCTTGACCGGCTGAAACGATATTATGTCTGAACCGTCATAAAAACCAAAAAAAAACAAAACACACATTCATTCAAAAATCCAAAAAAATGCATCCAAAAAATGCATCCAAAAAAAGCATCCAAAAAAAATGCATCCACACAAAAGTATCATTATCATCTGCATTAGGTTTAGCTTAATTGCATTTGCATTTGCATTTGTATCCCTAGTGTCGAGGTGCATCTCGATCTTTAATTCTAGGAAAGTCACATAAGTCATCAAAGGCCGCCGAACTCTTGTATCATTTCCCCGAAGAGTCTTGAAAGGATCTCTAACCTCCCATGTGAGAGAAACACAGAGCGTGCAAAACCCAGAGCGCTTGATGCATTTAAATTTCAAAGCACCATGTGAGGATCTCCCTTCGGAAACTAAATATTGATGAGAAAAGCGCGTTACCATTCATGTCAAAATTTGGAATAGTAGAGGAAACAATTATCTGTCGATAGGGATGACGAGGCACCTAGGATCGAAGAAAACCTCCACAAGCCAAAGCCTATTGACCCTGAAAACGATCCCTTAGTGAACCCCGCTGAGCCTTTCATTGAGAATCTTTTGAAAACAGCTCCACGATATACCACCCCACATCACACAACCATTCACCCCTGCAAGAGAGGATAAAAGAGCTGGAGCCATGATTCTTTCCCCACCATTTAAAGCATGGAAGAAAGCTTGAAAGAGATACCCAAAGAGGATGAAAACGAGAGAAGCGGAGCACAAACGCTCAAAATAGCAAAGAGGAAATGAAAGTCTCACACCATTCAATATCTCCACACTTGATAAATAGACGAGACCAGAAACACAAATGAAGAATGCAAAGACTACTCAAAGAAAGTAGCAAATCAAAAATGAAGCACGTAATAATCCGCACAAATGTGAAAGAGTCCAAAATCACTCCATCCATGGCGAAGGTGAAGCATATCCTCCGTTGCACCAAAGCTCCACAATCCTCAAACGAATCCTCCAGTCCCATATGACATACCCTGCAGCCCCGTTATAACCCATCGAAAGACCTCCGACTTAGAGAGAGTATTTGCTTGATTCGAAAGTACCAAATTTGAAACATGAAAGGCCACGACGCGTCCGATCTTGTCAATACAATCGTGCACAAACGAGTGTCAAAGAGATCAGGAAGGTAGAGAAAAAACGAGTGTTCATCACCCCGATTAAAGAAAGCCTAACTGACCTTAAGAAAGGAAACGGAAAGGTATAAGAGATCCCGAGAGACCTCTTTGGGTAGATTTTTCAAGAAAGAAGTGGCTCAGAAATGATTAATCTGACTTAACTAGAATTCTTGGCTGAGCTCACCTTGACACGACATCCTCGTTGCATTCAATCATATCCAAAATGCATGTAGAATAGATTTGCATCCATCGGTTCGGACATAATATCCTACACCACGGAAAAAGAAAGATGAGTATGCTCTTTAGAAAAGGAAGCCACAGCACAGAGCCTGTCTCCTTCACCAACCAGCATGACGACCACTCTCAGAAAATGCGTCCATCAAAACAAAGGATCAAAAGCCTCCGGGCGCCACTCAAAGAAATGCCCCGCAAGACACTCCTCTTCACCACCGAACTCCTCACTCGCCAAAATGCATGAACTACGTAAGGTCTGATCTCAACAGGGAGTTGAGTACGTAGGCAACCCTCTCAGGGTGCGACCCCGTCCCAAATAAAACCCCTCATCCCCTCGAACCACAAGGCCATTGCCATCACTCTATAAAGAAACCCGTCTCGATCGAGAGGGTCATCTCAGGGTTAAACTGGAGCCATCCGATCATACCGGAGCCCTCAAGATCATATCGAACCCGAACCCATCAATCATCCCAGAGTCGTTGCTCACAAGGGAGTCACAGATCAAACTGGAGCCATCCGATCATACCGGAGCCCTCAAGATCATATCGAACCCGAACCCGTCAACCATCCCTGAGTCGCTGATCACAAGGGGGGTCACAGATCAAACCGGAGCCATCTCGAATATCGGAGCCAAGAGTCCTACCAAATCCCGAAACTACAGTGCGCATCAGGCGAGACTGTCAAAACAGAACCAAAACAAAAGTCCCACACTGACGAAGTCAAAGGCGACACCATCAGACAACATTCGATTATCACGTCCCTCGCGAAAACGACCGAAAAGCATCCAAACCCGGATCAACCCACAACCAAAGTCATCCTCAAATCGACCACTCAAAACAACGAGTTTCGTACTTTCAATTGCATTCTAGGCCCGTCATAAGTCCTAGAGCTAGACACCGAGTTCTAGTTGAGGCCCGTCATTAGTCCTCATGCATAACCCTTATTCCGATTGTATTCTAGGCCCGTCATTAGTCCTAGAGCTAGACACCGAGATCTAGTTGAGGCCCGTCTTTAGTCCTCATACATTTCGAAGATGCATTCTAGGCCCGTCATAAGTCCTAGAGCTAGACACCGAGTTCTAGTTGAGGCCCGTCATTAGTCCTCATGCATAACCCTTATACCGATTGTATTCTAGGCCCGTCATTAGTCCTAGAGCTAGACACCGAGTTCTAGTTGAGGCCCGTCATTAGTCCTCATACATTTCGAAGATGCATTCTAGGCCCGTCATAAGTCCTAGAGCTAGACACCGAGTTCTAGTTGAGGCCCGTCATTAGTCCTCATGCATAACCCATATACCGATTGTATTCTAGGCCCGTCATTAGTCCTAGAGCTAGACACCGAGTTCTAGTTGAGGCCCGTCATTAGTCCTCATACATTTCGAAGATGCATTCTAGGCCCGTCATAAGTCCTAGAGCTAGACACCGAGATCTAGTTGAGGCCCGTCATTAGTCCTCATGCATAGGTTGTTTGATCGTATTCTAGGCCCGTCATAAGCCCTAGAGCTAGATACCGAGATCTAGTTGAGGCCCGTCATTAGTCCTCATACCATCAATCACCGTAATTTGGGGCCCGTCATAAGTCCCCGTGCACCCGCATTCATAAGAACAGATCATAAACCGCAGTGAGAATTTTTGGCGTCCCGTCAACCTTGATCCAATTCTGCAAGGGCTTGCAGAATTGAATCAAGGGGAGCCATCTGTAGACACCAAAAATTCTCACCCCATAAAGCAAATTCCGAAATAATAAGAGGGGTCGTCGCCTTTCTTTTTTCCAAAACATATTAACGTGCGTGCTAAGACGAAACCATCATTTTATAATATTTTTCCAAACATTTTAAAAAACACAATTCTTCGAAAATGAATTTCCATCGACAGTCCAGTTTCAAGGTCGTCCCCTTTTGTTTATTCACTTATTTTACTATTTTATTTTATTTTGTTTTATTTTTATTCATCTATCCACTTTTTCTTATATTTTATTTTATTCTACTATTAGCATTAGTATTTTTATTTTTATTCTATTTATCACACTTTTATTTTCATCTTACAAACCCAACCCACATTTAGTTGAACCCTGGCCCAGCTCAGGCCCTTAAACCCATTCCAACCCTAGTATTGGACCTACCAAACCCAAACAACAAAAGGCCCACCCAAGAAAAAACCCTAAACCTTTCCCTCTCCATTAGCCGACCCCTTGACCTCCTTCCTCGGTCGATCCCCATCTCCACCAATACTACAACAAGCCAAACCGGAGACAAGTAACAGACAAGCTCATTCCATTCTCTTCCTCACGGTAATTTTGCACCCAGCTGGCGAACAAGAAACCTACAGCTCTATACCTTTCTCATTCTCTCCACATCAGTAATTTTGCAACCCAGATGACGAACAACAACATACATGTTTCATCTCCTTCAACTCACATTCTCCTTATCATTCGAACAAGGAACATACACCTTTGCCCTCTCTTCTCACTACTCCATGCCCGAAACCATTCACCCACTTCCTCATACAGAAAATCAATCACCAACACCACCTCATCGACGGGTGCACCGCTAAGATTCCCTTATTCTCTCAACTCCGGTAATTTTACAAACCCCGCTGGCGAACAAATACCTTAACGCCTCTCTTCATTTCCATCCCTTTCTCCACCTTCGCTTCGCTTGATAACACACAAAAATTAGCACCAGTTTGTGAAACTCTCGCCAGGTTGAGTTTACTCAGACTAGATTTGAATGCGAATGTTGATGTTCTAGGGGTAGTTCGGCTCTAAAACGATTATCACTCCCGCTCCTGTTTGGCTTCGTCCGGCTATGCCCAGAACGAACTCAAAATTTCTGTTGAGTACTACGGGAATCAACCGAGCTGGGGTTACTATTGGTGTTTCAGGATCCCTACTTCTCTGTTTGGTTTGCACTTTCTGTCCATTCGGTCACTTGTACAGACTGGCCTAAGTCTTGTTTTGTTTTGTCGTCTATATTATTTTGTGCAGGAAGCTCTCATTTACTTATCTGCTGAAATCTTTGATTCTCTGACTTGGCATTTAGCATCATCGTACTCAATCAAACATGTGTACTGCCTGTTTCTGTCAATAAGCATATGTTTCGGTTTGATTTGCTGTGTCGCCACTGGACTTGTGTATGAAAGGTTTGCCAGACTGCGTGGGTATGAGTATAACGGTACTTCTGGTCGGGTTCTGTTTCTTTATCCTTGTGCCTACTTGATCCTAGATTTGGTCATCCTAATCGGGTTTGAAGAATTCTGCTCGACTTCTTCTATTTAAACTGTTGGCTTGATGCTTGCACATTTGTAGTTGTTGAGTCTAGAGGTGTAGTCTGGTAATACTCAACAGGTTTGACAACTATAATGATCTATTGTGTTTTGAGCTATGATTAGCACTGCTGTTTGAGGCTAATGTCTGATGTTAATGTTTGGCCCTGATAATCTGAACTGGAATCACGAATCTGGGGTCTCTACCTTTCCCGGCCTTTAGGAATTGAGACCCGCCTCTACTGATTTGTCTTGAGCAAAGTGACGTGGGTGTTTCGGTTAAGAGATTATTTACGGTAATGCTGGCTGCCTTTCAATAGCCTAATGTGGGCTAGACCCTCGGTTCTTATTCTTGAGACTTTCTTTGCTGCTAATTTTTGGTTTTGGTTCTACCCGTTTTGGGACTACCGTCTCTTGTGTGATCCGAACTGAACTTAAATCCTTGCGATGCTCTTAATTCTATTTGTTTACCACCCTTGGTTCATGTTTGACCGTACATCACGAGGTACAATAATTGACTCCACATGGCTGGGCTTGACCTGAGCGGGCTCGCTAGACTCGCAGTTTGTTGGGATCAGCAAATGTGGACTATACCCTTGCGCTTTGGGCCTACCTTCTATGGCTTTCTCACCGGGTTTGGAAATTCCATTCACAGCTTCTCTCTACTATGATTCAGCTATCAATCACGAGGGCATTGTAACCTGCCCCTTAGTCCATTTCCTTTCGGCTTGAAAATCACATTATCATTTGACCTTTTGCTGTTGTCTACTTGTCTTGCTTATTACCTCTGGTTTCATGTTTTTCCGAGCGAGGTACATGCACAATTGGTTGGGCTTGGCTGGACTTGATTGAGCTTGGATTGACTTTGGGCCTTGCGTGCACTTTGGGCTTCACGACAGCTCCTATGGGTTTAGAAATCCTAAACTTTCACCAGTACAATTCCAATTAGTTTGATAACTGATTGCTCCTTGCGCATCGATTTGGTTTGGAGATTGATTTGAAACCAGCATGTATTTTGTCCTCTTGCGCTTAATATGAACATGATTAGTTTAGTTGCCCTATGCTATGATTGCTAGATAAATCACTTGTTGGCTGGTTGGTCCCTTATTATTTTTTTATCTTAGATGGGAAATTGATATAAACCCTTCTAGGTATGATCCGACATGACTCACAACTTCACTCCTTTTGATACTACACTTCGGTTTGAGTATAACTAAGATGATGAATTAATTTGAGTAGAAACAACAATGCTTGATTTACTTATAATCTTTAGCATTTGTCGGCAGCTTGAAACTCTTTCTATGTTCTCGGTTGTGGGTGTGGGAGATGATTAGATTGCCCCCCTTGTCCTCCCATTGAGAGGGGCCGTATGATCCCATTGCACACACCCCAACCCTCTCACATTTCATTACTAACTTGTCCCTGTTTCTTTGTCTTGTTCTATATGTACATTGTGGATTGAGAACTGGAAACTGCTAAGACTAGGAAAGCAGCATTTTGGCTCAGACTACTTGGGTAATTCCACAGTCTTCGGAAAACGGTTGGTGTTATCTCTTGGATCCCCTTCGGCTCGAGTGAGGCGGGCGTCGATGGACCCCCCTAGCAGACTTGTTTTTTAATGCAAAATTTAATTTAATAAGAAATTGTAACTTGTTTATTAATTGTGCTGCCTAATATAGTTTCGGGTTTTATAATTTTGTACACTCGTTGGATGATTGTTGTTCTTCCGACTATCTGTTGTACATTCTTGACTGCTTGCCTTTACATGTTCGATTCAATAATGCATTGGCCGTCTTCATTTATTTGTCAACTTTGCATTATAAATTGATAGATAGGTCTTAGCAAGGTGGCCATAGAATAGCTTTTAGGTTTGCCCACATATTTCTGAGACACTCGAGTCCAGTTTAAAAAGCTTATAGGTCCGGGAAGTTCCTCACTCAAACGGGCCGTAGAGTTTGGGCGGTGTGGAACTCCCTTCTTTCAGAAAAAATTTCCAAACAATCCGTAATTGTCAGAATAAAATTTACAATCAAATCTTCCAATCTAAATCAATTCAAAGATCCAATTAGTCAATTGGCGTTCAAAATCAATCTCTCTCAGGGCGGGCAGCGAACACCCGGCAAAGCAAGCGCGCGCAGCGAACACCCGGGCAAAACAAGCCGGCGCACACGCGCGGAGCAAACACACGACAAAAACAAGCCGGCGCACACGCGCGCAGCAAAGACACGGCAAAGCAAGCCCGGGCACACGCGCGCAGCAAAACACGGCAAAGCAAGCCCGGGCACACGCGCAGCAAACACACGGCAAAGCAAGCCCGGGCACAGCGCGCAGCAAAGACACGGCAAAGCAAGCCCTGCACACGCGGCATAACACCCGGAAAACAAGCCTCCACACGCTATCAAACACACTTCAAATCAAGCCCTTCACTCGCGCATCAAACACACTTCAAAATCAATCCCTCTCATACTCACTCATCATACACTCTTCAAAATCAATCCTCTCACACTTCGAAACCAGATATTCTTCATGAATTCTTCGAAATCAAAGCTTTTCACATATCAACATTAAATACTTTTCATACACTCATTAGACACACTTCAACCTCACAAAACATTTGAAATGCTTCCAAAAGTTCCAAGATCAAACTTCAAACTCCTTCCAAACTCCAATTGTCTCATAGTTTCAAGCCATCTTCCAACTTCAATTTCTAAGGCCCAAACCCGGCCCAATTCAAAGCCAAAACCCGGCCCAAATCTAGCCCTCATTTCAAGGCCCAAGTACGGCCCATTGCCTCAATTCGATCTCGATTTAGTTTCAAACCCAACTCAACTTCAATTCCGAATCAGATTCAAATTCAATTTCAATTTCAATCCAATTCAATTCAAAATTCTTTTCATTCCCGATCCAATTCAATTTCATTTCAATCCCAAATAATTCCAAACAGACTCGAGCGTCTCAACAGCCCAACAGACTCGAACGTCTTAACAGCTCAACAGACTCGAACATCTCAGCAGCTCAACAGACTCGAACGTCTCAGCAGCTCAACAGACTCGAACGTCTCAATAGCTCAACAGACTCGAATGTCTCAGCAGTTCAACAAACTCGAATATCTCCATAGACTCAGCAAACTCAAAAAACCTCAAGAACCCTCAGCTTTTCACACCCGAACACCTTCAAAACTTGTAACCCTTTTAAGCCTTGATCATCTTACAGACCCGAGCGTCTCACAGACTCCGTCATCTCAAGATTTTAAATGTCTCACAGACTTTTTGCACCTCAAACTCCAAAATAAACCCAACAATTTGTCAAACCTCACAAAATGACCACAAAACCTATTTGACGCCTCAAAGACCCAAAAGGTCAAAACCCCAATTCCTTCAAAACCCCAAAACTCCCAAACCTCCAAAAACTTCTGAACTACGTAAGGTCTGATCTCAACAAGGAGTTGGGTACGTAGGCAACCCACACAGGGTGCGACCCCACATCAATCAAAATACCTTTTTGCACTCAGTCATCTCACCTTCAAATAACCCTATGCACTTCCAACCCTCGATTGCCTCAAAAAACTCAACCATCCCAAAGATCGTGAACTACGTAAGGTCTGATCTCAACAGGGAGTTGAGTACGTAGGCAGCCCATCTAGGGTGCGACCCCATTCCAAACAAAAACTCTTTTCCCCTCTAAGGTGGCTTTCATATCTCTCAAGCACTCAAACCTTCTTCGGCTCCCACAAACTTTAAACCATCAGACTTCAAGTCTTGTCTATTCACTCAACCTCCGACTCTTTCCAAATCTTCATTCACTCATCAGAATTCGTCAATTCTTCTTCTTGGCACTAGCTTGGCAGAAAAGCTTGCCTCATCCACTCGTTTACTCTCTTCCCATCCTAATCCTATCCTTGGCTTTTAATTGAATCTCTCTAATAAGGTTTTGAAAGAAGACAATCCTGACAATTGGAGACCGAGGTTTCCTCGGGCACCAATCCGAAGTCGTGGTCGTTGCCACTTCTGAGGGGTGTAACCCAGTGCGAACCCACAACAGAATCTCGCAAATGACCAGATAGTCCCTATCCATAGGCAATAAATCATCAGAGTCAATTAGCGGTTCTTGGAACCCTTCTCCTCCCTTCCTAGTTCCTTAGGTCAAACTAGGTGGCGACTCTAGTCAACTCCGCCTTATAGAGGCATAAGTCCGCGTGGAGCCCATAGAGAGCGGGTGTAGTGCTCACTAACACTCCCCATATGCTTTCTGGGAAAGACGGACGATGTAGTAGGTATTTGAGGGTTGCCATGAATAACGGGTTTTCACCCTCCACAGAATGGCACTTTAGGATCTAGGCTTTTCAGTCAAGAACCATATTTAGATAGACCCCCCCTCATACCGAAAAATCACCCTCCACAGTTATAAGAGTATGATTTTTTTTTATACCTTCAGTGCAAAAACGTGTAGATAGTCTGTTAGGCTTGGTAGCCCCCTTCTCTATATTCGAGGATTATATCTCTCAGTTGTATTATACTCATTAGGTTATGGCAGAAGGGGTACTGTCGGCGGTAGTCCATACTGGACTTCCACAGGAAAGTGGACTGTCACCAATGTACTCACAACGTTCATACGTCTGCACCTGACTGATCTCTCTGCTGGTCCATAACGGGGGTAATATTCCATGGGCCTTTATGCCCTTGGCCAACTTCTTAGCCCACACCAGCACTAGACATCGGTATTACCGTTCGTCTATTCATTGATCAATAACTTATCACATTACAATCAAACACATTTATGCTCCTCCAGGGCTAACACTTTGCGAGCCAGAGGCTTGCCAACACATAATTCCATGAATGAAGACGTTTCATACCTCACAAACGTTTCCCGTATTCCCAAGTCCTAGGCTCACTGTCTTAAATCCTATTATCTCGTCATCAGAGCGGTACTCCGCTCTGATACCACTTTTTGTAACACCCCACTCGATAATCACGCCATAATCACTCATGTAGCATTAATTAATATCGTCTCACAGCGGAAGTCTCACAGTAAGAACATCTCACTCGGGTGCCACATGCCATTACTCGCCCATGCGAGTAAAGAAGCAGAAATAGAAATAATGAAACAACACCGTCAAAACATACACAACCGCAGTGATAACGAGATACTAACCTTTACATCATCCTACATCCATAATCAAACTCTATGACAAGTGAGCATCTAATATCCTGACTGTATACTTCATCCATAGTATAGTAACTAACAACTGTCCTATTACAAAATGAACTTCCGTGCAGTAAAATAAAACTCTACTACCTGGCCCCCGCACATCGGCTTCAACGGAAATCGTCACATGCAGCAATGCCATAAAGGCTCAGCGATAAACGCTGAGTATGCCGAGCCTGGACCCTATTGGTCACTTAATAGTCATGGTCGTCATTATTAAGTTCGTTACATGCTTTGCCGGTGTACAGGTATGATAAGCAGTAAACTCATGAATGTCTGTAATTTAAACAATTATAGCAATCACTACAATCCACACCCAACAGTCGCTACAATTATACAGCACCATAACAATACAACAAACAATTCAACAAAGGCATTAATTCACACACGTTATTAATTATCTCATACCATATCGGTCGGCCCCCCGGGCCCCCGCATAACTCTTTAATTGGTTAGCACTGTCGGGCGTCAGTTAGGATAACCCGAGATAAACTCACTTGGACGGTAGTCCCATATGCACACGAGGTGCCCATTCACTTTGCCTTTTTAAAAGTATCCATCCTTTGCCTTTTTAAAGGCGCCCATGTTATCACCATAGCCGTCGATCTATCTAGGCTCGAACAGGGTAAATCAGAGTAAGCCTGATCTGGGTTAACTCAAGAGATCTCAATGCGCGACCAGTAGCCAATGACTAACTGGATTAAGGTAAACCATCCACTCATACCCTCTCCAACATTTAACTTAGTCAGTCAGTTACCCAGTTACAATTTTAGGTATGGAGAATATTATTTATTTATTGGCTGCCCTACGGGTGTTACGCATGCCTAGAAGTCATCTAGGTAGTGTTCATGTTAGAGCCGTGCTCCAGAGACCGACAATGTCGTGTCCCATACCTAAGTAATTTACTTAGGTTAATACATATATATCCCATCATAATATTTGGTGTGTTATATCAATTAACCACAATCACATCACGTTAAACACATATGTGTTTTATATAAGTCGATCTATAGTCTACATAGTATTAGTCCCGAAGGACGTTCGCGCACAATTAATGATACGGGAATTTAAACAATTACCATCACATAACACACATCCATACATGCATCACACTCGTTATACAGCACACATATCCGAGCCCGGGGAAGTCCTCGGGACATCTCGGATCAGACTCTTTTACATACCGTTCACCAATGACCTAGGTTGCGCAGTAGACCTCCAGCTCGTCAAGCGCCTTCGTCGGTGATACGATCTAAATAACAAACACACTATAAGTCAATCCACATGACTTATTTAAGCTCGGTAAATCCGAACTACACAAGTAATCCCGACATTTCATCCCCGGATTTCAATAGTTATTTGTTAAAGTACCGTTATACAAACTCGTCACTCGTAGTTCGTATTAATTATCCACGCTCGGGTTTATTTAAATGAGTTGGTTATACAAACGTCTTAGCTGTAGCATTTTTAAAATGTTAGGATTAATTTCTTATATATACGAGTATACAAATACACAATTATAATATATAGTAGCATGTATTCATGCAACGTTAATTCGTATCGTATTATGCTTATGCACTAATGTTTTATGGTATTAATACTTAACCATTTAATATTGTACCATATATTATACATCTCATTATTCATTTTAATAAGTTATGTTTTAAGTTTGTAATTGTATGACTTGTAGTATATAATTATACTAATGTCATAACACTTGTCATTTATTATTTCATGACATTTAAAACCATATTGTACATTCCATATTTATACCCTTTTATCATATGTTACATTATTATCATCTTATGTAAGATGATCATTCTCATTGTTGCATTATTTTATGCAATTTATATTAAGAAGTTATCTTAAGATTATGTAATACCACACTACATATAATTTCCTAAGGTTATTTTAATACCAACCTTGTAAATTCTATTCTCCATTTGTAACACCCTACCACTAATCCTTCCATTATCCTCTGATTATTCCCATGATTACCTTACTCGCAGCGGAATACTTACTTACTTCCGGCGGGTGATACAACGCCGTTAACCATCCAAGGTTAACAAGGCTAATACTACTTACGTATCGGTCTGACGATTAGAATAATTGAATACATACTACTTACTTACAATACCAAATACTTACTTACATTTGATTACCGAGTATGCAAATATACGAATTACAATCCAATGCTACTCCCCAAAAATTAAGAGTTTATACAACTACTCTTTACTATCCAATCATGAATTCCTTATCCAAAAAGGTGTACCACATGGTACACCGGCTACACAAAATGGCCTTAGTCGGGTACAACTCGGTACACCATCCAAACCTACTAACTATACCAAAAAGGATTACACCCGGACCTTACTCTACCATCACGCCTCGCGGGTACCTGTAGAATAAAACATTCCCCCTAGGGGGTCAGCTTACGCTGCATATGATAACCGCATACCCCGCGTGCTAGCGAGGGTACGCCAACTAATTGGTCAGTACATGCGGTTCGTTTCATTCATACATACATACATACATGCTTTATACAATACAATTCAATACATCCCATACACAAGGCATACATATATACAATACATGCAAGGAAGACAATTCAAGTCAATTGTCCATACTTACCCATACTCACCGCATTACGGAGATACAATTCTCCAATACATACAAAGGTCCAGTTAGCTTCTTTACACACCCGGGTTAATCGGGTGTTCAATACTTTTTACTCCAGGTCAGTGACTTACAATAGTCAAGACCAATATACATACAATACTTACTTCTTGCATACTTTACTTCCAGTTAAGTCGGTATGACCTCCGGGCAGGGATTACTACATCCCACCACCGGGCTTTGGGGTGGCCCACTAATCCAGGATGCTACCCATTCAAGGGATTTGGTCCATGGAAAAGATTATAGCCAAGATTCGGATCCAACCTCTTGTGTTTCCTTATCCTCACGCGTGGCCGAAACTATATCGGGCTTCTACTCATTCCATTTTACTCATTACTCATGTTAGGAGTTAGATCGTTAGGAATTAGTAGAAGTCCATACTTTCTTTCCATACATCAATACAATACACAAGTACTCATACTTACACATACACCTCATTCCCATTCATACATTTCATGAATTATACAAACTATTTGTTCAAGAAGATACAACAAGAACAATATAGTTCAAACACAATTAAGTGCAATAAAAGTCCGATTCGTGCATTTATCTTATTGGTGATCACATAAGCACACAAATCGGGGTAACCAAGTTAGGATACAGGGCATGAAGAAATCATGCCGTACACCGTCGTTTTCGTACTACCGGGTTCCTTCGATGTTCAACTACTTGATCCTATACATACATGAAGTTGTATGATCAATGATCCAACTTACTCTTTCATTAATACTCCTAGTGTATACTTGCTACTCCTTCACAAATCTTACTTGGTTATAAAACCATTCTTTTCCTTATTACTTCTTAAACTTGTTTCCTTCTCATGCCTTTACTTTCTTACCATCATTACCTTCATTATTGGTGCATTACTACATATATATGCTTACATGTGTATAGGCATGTATATATACATACATATGATTACTATAGTCATATAATAAAAACATTTTTTTTGTAAGTTATGGGTCGTCCGACCCAGCGTCCGACCCAAGCCCTGGGTCAGACCGTTCCAGTAGATTCCCGTTCTCTGAAATTCTCCCCGTCCGACCCAGCACTATTTCCGTCCGACCCATACCCTCTGGGTCGGACCGTTCCAGAAGGTTTCGGTCCCGTGTCCAAGCTCCGTCCGACCCACTGTCCGACCCAACCTCTGGGTCGGACGAAGTCAGAAACTTCGACACAGAATTTTTTTGCCTGTCCGACTCACGGCCCTGGGTCGGACCATTCCAGAAAGTTTTATTCTCGTCACTTAAGCCTTGTCCGACCCAGCATCCGATCCAGGCTGTGGGTCGGACAGTAGAAGATTGTGCTACAGGCCTTATTTTTCTTTCCCAATTTCACCCATTGTTTCCCCAATCTTCCTACACGTAATCCCACATGATATAATGCCATTTAGGCCTCCTAAAATACCTTAATCCATTCACCAAATCCATTACCCAATCCTAGTTATACTTATACATTTTTTTCTCATTCTATCCCAACACTTACACTAATTTTCCTCACACCAAATGCTACAAATTTTGTTCTTGCCCCAAGTGCTACAGATTTTCATCTTAACTTCTTTCCTCAATTACTCCCTCTACTAATGCTATCCCTAGCATCCAAAACACATTACTTTACATCTTATTCCTTTACATCACCTAAACCTTATCCACATCTATTTAAAACTACACAACAGTCCCATTACACTTCCCAAATACCCCTAGTTATCACCTAGGTTACTTGCTCTTCTTAAACAACTTAAGTCCTCTCATTCCTAAGTAAAATTGGACATAGTCTCCCCTATATTTTTAACATTCCCCACACATTATTTCAACTCACATATTCTCATTCTCACAACCTGTTTACTCAACACATTATGCTCTCATTACAATACTACTACAACAACATAAAATTCCTGCACACATACATATACTACCCATGGATTTCCCAAGCTTTAAACATCTTTAAAAGGCTTCAAAACTTACATATCATTCCCATTATACAACAACATACCTACTGCTCATTACTCAATACATTATTCATCTTTAACTACTAAAAATCTGTTACATTACTACATACCAACTAGTTCAAGGTAAGAGACTTTACCTTGTTCTTTCTAGTTTCCTTTCTTTCCTTTTTCCTTCTCCTTCCTTCTTTCCTTCTTCTTTGTTCTTCCTCACACAATGCACAATACTACAACCACCATACCAATCCACACTAACCATTTAGCATTCATTTATACTAACCCTAGAATTTAGGTTTTAGGGTTTAGAAAAGAATGTTACCTTCCAATGGATGAATGAAGTTCTTGACCAGCAAGAGAGCAATATTCCTAGCCCAAGAAGGAGCCAAAATCGGCTGAAGCAACAAGGAACCAAGAGTTCCAAAACTAAAAATCCTTATAATGCCAATGAGAGCTAGAAAGGAAGGATTTTTGAAATTCTTTTTACCTCAAAGTAACAAGCAGGTAAAGGTGCTTCTAATGGTGGACTTGAATCTTCAAATGGGGAATACCCATAAAAATGAAAGTTGAGCTTTTGGATTTTTGAAAGGAGGGAAATGTTCTCCTTTGCAAGGGGATTCCAATGGTACTAATTTTGTAATTTTTGGAGAAGGAATAAGGGGTTACAAGAGGAGAGAAGTGGAGAGTTTTGTGTGGTTTCTCAAATCACCATGGCCATCACATGAGGAAGAAGAAGAATAGAGGGAGAGAGAAATCGTGAGTGAGGGGGAGGTAGAATAGGTGAGAGAGTGAGTTTTTACTTTTACTTATTTTTCTTGTCTTTTAGTATATAAGGAAGTGTTAGGTGAGCGTGAGAGAGAGGGGCAAATCGGATCCCCCCCACACACACACACAGATTTTTACTTTTTATTTGCAATTTGGACACATTAACTTTATTTATTTGTACTCTTACCCCACAACTTCCCGGTTGTACAGTTTTTACTAACTAGAACCCGTTTTCCGGAATTTTCTCGTTTAGTTAATTTTATTGGTTCTAAAGCTTCACTAATATTTATTAGTGACTATTTAGTTGACCAAATTTGTTACGAGTCTATTTGACCCGCTTAAAGTAACGTTTTCCCGGTTTCCTCGAAAAACGCGCTTTAAGGTTCGTTTATGCTTTTAACCCATTTTAAAGGTCCGTTTTCTTCGGGATTTGTTCCCTCATATTTATTTAAGTGTAATTAAGCCTTTAAAAATATAATTAGCCTAATTAATCACTGTTTTAATTACGGGGTATTTCAATCTACCCCACTTAAGAAACTTTGCCCTCAAAGTTGCTTAAGGTTACGGTTTACCATTTCTACTCACTTAGCAAGCCAATTGCCACAATACATTCTACTACCACCTTACAAGGTGTTCACAATTCTTACACTACCAGCATACACGATTTAGATACCATATACCGTACTCAGTTCATACACAATACTCCATTCAGATACCATACGCAATACTCAATTCATACACCATACTCTATTCAATTTGCACATTCCACAATACATTCACAATGTCATTCATGTCATATACCGTACAACACAAATACATTACTCATTACACATATACCATACACATACCATACTCATTGTGCTACATACCAGATACTACTAGCACTACTTTGTGCCAATAAATACAATTAGCACTACATGTGCCAACACAATACAATTACATTACATACATACTACGCAATGCTAACCCGAAGCAATGCAAAAGCAAAAGGCTCTACCCCCCTTAAAAGGGGTATGCCCCGTACCCTCCGTGCTATACGGATACTAGACATCTAGTCTACAAATAGATTCGGGTACTTCGCCTTCATGGCGTCCTCTAATTCCCAAGTCACTTCCTCGACATCGTGGTTAGACCACAAGACCTTCACCATTCGTACCGATTTATGGCGAGTGTCTCTTGTCTTTGTATCAAGGATTCGCAGTGGAGTCTCGACATATCTCATCGTCGGCTCTAGGGATAAGTGTTCGGGTTCTAATACATGAGAGGGATCAGCTTTGTATTTCTTGAGTTGTGATACATGAAAGACATCATGAACACGCCCCAATTATTCAGGCAATGCTAGCCTATAAGCTACGGCTCCGATCCTCTCTGTAATGGTATACAGGCCTACAAATTTCGGGCTCAGCTTGCCCTTTTGGCCAAATCGAAAGACGCCCTTCATAGGTGAGACACCCAAGAACACTTGGTCGCCCACGGCGAACTCAAGGTCGCGTCGTCGCACGTCCGCAAAGGATTTCTGTCTATCTTGGGCTGCTTTCATGTTTGCTCGGATTTGTTGTACCTCAGCTTGTACTTGTTCTAGATACTCCGGTCCTATGATGACCGCTTCACTTGACTCATCCCAACAAAACGGGGTACGGCAAGGTCTACCATACAAAGCTTGGAATGGCGACATCTTAATCGAAGCATGATAGCTATTGTTATACGAAAACTCGATAAGATGAAGCTTGTCAATCCAGCTCCCCTGGAAGTCTAAGGCACATGCCCTAAGCATATCCTCTAGTGTTTGGATGGTCCTTTCTGTCTGACCGTCAGTCTGTGGATGGAAGGCGGTGCTAAGTTTCAATTCTGTACCAAGCGCTTCCCGTGTTGCTCTCCAGTATCTCGAAAGAAATCTGGTGTCGCGGTCAGATACAATGGTTTTCGGGACTCCGTGGTGTCGGATGATCTCCTTGTCGAATAGCTCCGCGAGCTTCGCCACCTTCCAGGTGTCCTTCATCGGTATGAATCTGGCAACCTTGGTGAGGCGATCGACTACTACCCAGATCATGTTGAGTCCTCCCCTAGCAGGTGGGAGTCCAACAACAAAATCCAAAGAGATATCGTGGAATTTCCACTCCGGAATGGGCATGGATTGCACCATTCCTCCCGG
Organism: Limonium bicolor; assembly: GCA_023374045.1. Classification (NCBI taxonomy): domain Eukaryota; kingdom Viridiplantae; phylum Streptophyta; class Magnoliopsida; order Caryophyllales; family Plumbaginaceae; genus Limonium; species Limonium bicolor. The sequence goes on along the minus strand of CM041780.1, from coordinate 219,516,351 downwards.
TCTTCGGTGCTCGAACTTCACCTTCTGGCATGTGAGACACCTCAGAACATACTCAGTCACGTCTGATTTCATTCCTGACCACCAGAAATACCTCTTCATGTCTTTGTACATTTTAGAGGCTCCCGGATGGACATGCAATGTCGAACAATGTGACTCTCGCAGAATGCGATCCCTTAGCTCAGCATTGCTTCGGGGGACGCATAATCTGCCATTCAATCGGATCAGACCATCTTCATGCAGTTTGAAGTCATACTTTCGGTTCTCGAAGGTCCCGTCTGTGATTTTCTGTCTGATCTCTATGAAGTAAGGGTCGCTCAACTGAGCGTCTCGCACCTCGTCAACCAAGCTAGAAGAAGCGAGTAGCGAATGGAGCGAGTGTGCTCGACGACTCAGGGCGTCAGCTACAACGTTTGCCTTCCCTTCTTTATACTAGAGGTTGATGTCGTAATCCGAAAGGAACTCCATCCACCTCCTTTGCCTTAGGTTCAATTCTTTCTGGGTGAATACGTACTACAAACTTTTGTGGTCGGAGTAGATGGTGATGCTTACCCCATAGAGATAGTGTCGCCATATCTTCAAGGCAAAGACAATGGCTCTAACTCTAGATCATGTGTCGGGTAATTCTCCTCATGCTTTTTCAGCTGGCGAGAAGCATAGGCTACTACCTTGCCATGCTGCATGAGTACGCATCCCATTCCCTTGCCCGATGCATCACAATACACCTCAAATCCCTCTGTGCCCTCTGGAAGAGTGAGAACTGGCGCTGAGGTTAATGAGTCTTTTAGTCTCTGGAAGGATACCTCGCACTCGCTTGTCCATACAAACGGTGCATCTTTCTTCATCAATGATGTCATGGGCTTAGCGACTTTTGAGAAGTCTTTTACAAACCTCCGGTAATAACCGGCTAAACCAAGAAAGCTCCGGATGTCGGTAACAGCCTTTGGTCTAGGCCATGATCGCACTGCTTCGATTTTGGATGGATCTACTGAAATGCCCGCGCTCGAGATGACATGACCGAGGAATGATACCTGATCTAGCCAAAACTCGCATTTGGAGAACTTCGCATACAGCTGGTTCTCGCGCAGTGTCTCAAGTACTTTTCTTAAGTGGTTTTCATGCTCTTCTGCTGACTTCGAATACACAAGGATGTCGTCGATGAATACTACTACTGAAGTGTCCAGCTGATCACTGAATAACCGATTCATTAGGTCCATGAATTTGGCTAGTGCGTTAGACAACCCGAATGGCATCACCGTGAATTCGTAGTGGCCATATCTTGTTCAGAATGCTGTTTTCTCAATGTCTTGCTCTTTGATAGCAATTTGGTGGTATCTGGATCGGAGATCAATCTTAGAAAAGACCGAAGCTCCCTTTAACTGATCGAATAGGTCGTCGATGCGTGGCAATGGATACTTGTTCTTTACAGTGACCGCATTCAATTTGCGGTAGTCGATGCAGAGGCGGAGACTACCGTCCTTCTTCTTCACTGAAATACCCTGTAATGAAAAACAGTGATTAATTAGGCTAATAAGTAATTTAGAGGCTTAATTAAGTATAAATAATTACTAGGGAACAAATCCCGAAGAAAACGGATCCTTAAAATGGATTAAAATCACTAACGAACCTTAAAGCGCGTTTTTCGAGGTAACCGGGAAAACGTGTCTTTAAGCGGGTCAAATAGACTCGCAACAATTTTTTTAATACCCCGGATCTAAAAATGGCGATTAAATTACTCTAATATGATTATGAAAGGCCTAATGGTGCCTAAAGAGTATTGGTAAAAAGAATAAAACCAAAAGAAAAGAGAAAACGCTTGAAAAGCGAAAAACGTTAAAATGCGCGTTAAATGAGTATAAGAGATATATGATCTCGAGAGGGTCCGAGATGGATTCCTAAGGCTTAGTTAGGCCTAATTATTATACGGGAATGATTCCCGAAGAAAACGGATCCAAATAATGGATTAAAACGCCAACGGAGTTTTAAAGCACGTTTTTCGAGAAAACCTGAAAACATGACTTTAAGTGGTCAAACGGACCCGTAAAAATTATAGTTGATTAAATAACTATAATTAAGTTTTAATGGAAGCTTAATAGCCATTAAAAATAAAGAAACGAGAAAAATCCGAAAAACGGGCCCGGTTAGTGAATAGTGCCAAACCGGGTAAAATAACGAGCGTTTTCTGTCAGAAACCGAAAAACGCTCCAGCTCTCTAATATTGTGGGGGCCGGTTTTATTGGTGAGTCACCACTCACACACACTCTAAGCTAGTAAATAAGTAAGAAAGAAAGTAAAGGAGGAGAGAGAAAAGTAAAAGCAAAAAGCATAAAGCAATTTCCTCTCTCTCTCTTTCCTCCCATTCTCTTTTCTTCTTTCTCTCTTTCCCCTTCTTCACGATTTCTCCCTCTCCCTCTGTGTGCTGTACGCCATTGGAGCCAAGCAAGCTTCTCCACCTTCTCCTCCATGCCCAAGCTTCATCCTTGCTCCGAATTCAAAAATAAGTACATATTTGCGATCCTCTCATCACCCTCTACGATCCTCTCTTTTCAAAACTCGAAAATGGTGAGTTTCATTTTCGTGGGTGTTGGCCATTTGAGGAGAAAAGCACATAATCTTGAAGCTTGAAGCTTCCCCTTTCTAGCAAGGTAAAGATATCCATGAAAAAGTCTTGTTTTCTTCATCTTGTACCTTGACCGATTTTGGTCTCTAATGGAGCCTTGTTTATTTTCTCTTATGAGCATTGTTTCAATCCCTAAAAGCTTGGAGGGAGTTACTCTTTGATTCTTGATCAAAACCCCATCTTAGGGTTTCAAGGTAATCACCCATTTTAGAGCTTTAAGCATTTTAAATTAATGAGGTTAGGTGTTTTTACTTAAACTCATTTCTTGCCTTGTGTATTGAATGGGAGATGGGCAATTTCTTGGCCTTTGGCCGATTCTCAAGCAAGAGAAAAGAGAAGAGAAAGAAGAGGAGTGAAAAGAGTAAAGGCTTGTGAAGTTAAGGTAAATAAATTTACCTTGGAGCCTAACTTAATGCTTTTGGTATTTTGGGAAGGGTTAAATTAATTAATGAACCCTAACATATAATGACATGTGATTTGTCGAGATGAGGAAGAGTTGTAGTAATGCTTGATGCACTTGTGAATTAATGCTTGATTTAAGAGCCAAGGAGCTTTGCATTTAATGATGTATGTATTGTGTTACCTTTGGAGGAATTACTGAGTATTGATGGATTTGTATGTGAGCTGATAGAACCCTTGTGGTTTGGCTAGCTTTAGGATGAATGATGTGAGGAAATGAGCTTTGGGTAATGTTAAGAGATGTAGCCAAGTTATGGCGAAATTTGTGTAGAAATTTAAGTGGATTGTGTATGGTTGTGAGTAAGTAATGACCTAGAGAAACTAGGTGTTGATGGTGGTTGTTTTGGCTTAGAAAATCACCATGGGAATACTTGTTTAAAGAGAGGAGATTGATGCTAAAATCTGTAGCAAGAACTTGTGTGAATGCCTAAGGAGCTTTAGGAAAAAGGAATGAGAATTTTAGGTTTTTAGAGTGAGTCATGGAACTTGGTATGAGGTGTGCATTATCTTGGAAGGTTTGGAATGGTTAAATGAAGAGAGAACAATAATGTAAGTATCAAGAGAGGTTAGAAAAATGCACAAGTGTGCATTAGTGCAAAAGGAGAATGCAAAATTGTGATTTTGGGCAAGAATTTGAGTAAGGGTTTAACCCATGATTTGAAGGGGTTTAGAGCATGATTAATGGTGATTAAACATGTAGAAATCTTGTGGAAAGATTAGGGAAGTATTGAGTGTGGATTAAGGGTTGAAATGGGGGTGAAAAATATGTCTGTTTCGGGTTGTAGCAGGGTCCGGGACCTAGTCCATGGACAAGGACCCGGACCACCCCCTGTTTTTATGCCGAGAGCACACCCCCTGCTTTGGTCCGGGACTATACTCCAGGACAAGGTCCCGGACCAGGTGTTGTTTTTCACCCGAGAGTTAGATAATGAATTGGTCCGGGACTTAGGATGAGGACCAAGTCCCGGACCACCCCCAGAAACCTACAGAGTGTTTTAAAGGGTTTAAATGATGGGGGTTTGAATGTTAATGGTGTTATAAGATGTTAAGGCCTTGTTTGGTGACATGTAAAGGCCCCAGGAAGTGCGATAAAGTGTTAGAAGTGATTGAGAAGTGAGAACTCAAATTGACAAGAGTAAAACCGAGATAACGGGATAAACGGGGTTAAGTACGGGAGTATTAGTTTTACATACCGTAATGCTTTGATGTTAATAAAACATTTGAATGTTATCAGTGGATCGTGTGTGAACCAAGCATGGTGAGATGACACGGTAAAAGTAAAATCCCGGTGAAAGGTATGATTTTCTCATGCCCCGTATGCTAACCGAGTTACTCTGATTTGTGTGTTTGTGTGCCGGCTTAATCAAGATTAAAGCATGAAAATAATCCCTTGTATGATTATGTATGCCTTGATGCATGTTGTATGAGCTAACATACTTGTATGCCGGTGTGGTCTAACAGAGTGCCTAGACCGACTCATAGTGAGTATTGATTGACCAATAACCCGTAGTACGGGTAGTCTCATAAGCAATGGAAATATGCAAACACACATAAACTATCGATTAAAGTATAACGATATCGTAAACATAAGAACTCCCTAGAATGTGAGGAGATGTACGGGTTGAGTAAATACCCGATAACGGTTAGAAAACCTTATTGAAACAATCCACGAAATAAATATGAGTGGAGAGATAAATGAACCTCCATCGAGAGGATTGAAGTTAGTCCAATGATGTGAATATATAAGAAAGGTAAAAGAGACCTAAGGGACTATGTGGTTCCCTTGAGACACGGTCGACCTCCTAATGAGGATTTTACCCGGTATAAGAAATATCCTAATGTATAAGCATATGATTGTGAGGGTAACCCTTAAACCTAAGATTACCCGAATTTAAGTAAAGTTCCCAAAGTCATTAGAAACATCGAGAATGATGCTTCTAAACTAATATACATGATATTATTATAACTCCGAGAGAGGAGTGTATGGGAACGAGAGTAGTCCGAGAGTAGTCGGACCTAAGTAAAAGAGATAGGAACTAGGAGAGAGTTCCGTGAGCTGGTTGAACCTTCCCACCATGCTAGACCCAGAGTAGGGTCGAAACCGGGGAAGTAAGACTATGCTAGAGAGCCATGAGTTTTGGCTTAAGTATGTGATAAGAGTAACAAGCGTGACGTAGGAGACCTGTAGTGTCTCGAGAATCTACAAGAGCTTGAGTATGAATAACCCAAGAGTGTGGGTGAGATAATGAGTATAAATAACCCGAGAGAAAGGGGTGAGTATATGTATGAGTAACCCGAGAGAATGGGTAAGTATAAGAATGAGTAGCCCAAGAGAATGGGTGTGTATATGAATAAGTAACCCGAGAGAGCGGGTGAGGTATTGAATAAGTAAACAAGGCATAGTGAGGAATAACCCTCAATGCCTAAGAGTAACCAGTTACCACTAACAACATTGTTATGTTAGTTAGGAATCGTGTTCCGTGATTGGATGTAGATTCCTTGTGTGATATACATATATATTGTATTGCCATGATGCATGTTGTTTGATTAAAATGAACTCCATGTATATCCGACCCAAAGTAGTCGGCGTACCGCGGTTAGCACGCGGTATATGCGAATTTCATATTCAGCGTAAGCTGACCCCCTAGGGGGAACGTTTTTAGTGTGCAGGTACTTGAAGCTGACCATCGTTCGAGAGAGTAGGACGGGGACTGCTATGAAGCATGGGTAGTTAGATAGTAATTACTAATGCATTTGTAAGAGGTGTAAGTCCGAGTGTGTTATCGGCATCCGTATATTGTAGACTCGGTATAGTGAAGAAAGGAATTGTGTATTGTGTTGTATGAAGTACTCGGTTGTTCCAGTCCATCAGACCGTTACTGTGTGTGAGAAAGGCCTGGTTAGCCATATGGGTGGCTAACGGCGTTGTTTCACCCCTCGTTGTAATTAGAGTTCCGCTGCGTGAGTAAGAGTATTTGGTGACAATTTGAGAGGTAATGACGAGCCTAACGGTTGGGGTGTTACAAAAATGGTATCAGAGCGAAGTATCGCTCTGATGACTGGAAATACCGAGCTTAGGAAATACCGAGTTAGGAATTAGAGACTTAGGGCTATGGGTTGAGTGGTAGCGTGAGAGATGCGCTAGATAGGAACTTCCAGTATGTTCTGGATACCTACAATACCAAACCCGCCCTCCACAACCCCCGTATTAAAAGTTCGGGAAAGAACGCCAAAAGACGGGAAACCCGATCTGGCACTTACAAAATATCTCAATATGAACTAGAACCTGTCATGCGGTAGATCCCGAGAACCGGAAATCCCGGAGACGGATCCCGCTGGAACGACAATAACCGCACTTAATGGCGAGGGAACGAGACATCCTAATCCAAGGAGACCAGAATTTGTGGCAGCCTGGGGCGACATGCTTAGCAGTCGCGAGAACCTAGCTGGCCGAGTAGTAGCAAGAAGAAAGCACTAACCGTGCAAGAAGGCGGATTAATGAGAAGCAATGATGATAACAAAAACCGAGACACATGTCTACGGACCGCCATAACTAAATAATACCATCAACGGTACACTAACCGACTAAGAATCTAGTCAAGAGTAGAGGCACCCACCCTGCCACACCCAAAGAGATTGCAATACTTAACTGATATAGCTTAGACAGCTACAAGCATAATTACGGGATGTACCCGAATAGGACTACAGAAGTAGTACCTAAATAAGTTAAACCTCGGTAACCACAGTAAAGACGTGGGAACGAGCAACGAGGTAAAGCATAGAATTAAAGTAATTAAGGAACTCCGAGAGTGGAGGAGCACCTAAATGAATGACAGTCATGTCAAGAGGGATGAGAAGCAGCTCCAAGGAGCAGTTATCCAATTAAAAGATCAAGGAAGAGCCGACAAGGCTAACAAATACCATGTAAACAATACCGTGACCGGTATGAGTTAACCCAAAAACCGCCAGTACCGCGCACTTGCCACGGCAAGTGCAGTAATAGCGGGACTAATAAGAGCTTTGGCAAGCGACCAGTACTTAGCAAGTACCAAGACGGCAAGAGAAGCCAATATAGCACCACAAACCCTAAGAATTCTAAAACGAAACCTTGGAAAGGCCTAAATGGCCTGACCACTGTATAAAGAACATACCAGTCTGCAAGAAGTCAGACTTAGTAAGAAGCAACCGGCATTGAAATGCCGTGGAGATTTTATTTTCAACTCAAATTTTTCTTTCAAACAGAGAATTTTCCAAAAACTCCTAAATTTTTTTAAAAAAAACAAACCAGAGAATCACGGTAAGTTATCATAGGACGATATAAGAAGAGTTGGCAACAGAATACTTCACCTAGGCGTGTGACCGACACTACGGTGTACTAAACGAGACATGGAACGACCGCACTCCGAAGGAGCTTGCGGACCTGACAGACCAATTATGAGTTAGTCAGGTAAGTGGTAACGTATCAATAAGATACTCCATGTATCTAGTAGAGTACGGAACACGGGAAGTAGCCCACTCCATACTACGGACGAAAGAGCCAATTCAAACCAAGACAGTTGGACACCTCGAATGATCGAAGAATACAAGGAAGTTTACCAAGTTAAGGGAGTCAAGAATCCAGTAAGATGATGGATCTAAGAACATAGCGTTAATAAACGCGAGAAGCACAGAGTATTAAGCACAGACATTGGATATGTCTCAGGAAATACCTAATAACTGGGTGAATACCAGTGTAAATAATACGGCGAATGCCTAAATGAACATATTAATGTTCGATGAACGGGATAGAATTCCCATAGTATACTTCACTAAGAGAAAGAACCAATGATCTACCCAATAATGGGAGACATTACAACCCTAAACGGGATAGTCAAGGACATAGCCGCAAGGCAAAGTCACAACTGAACTTAACCATGAGTACAAGCCAGATGTAATGGCATTACTCAGTAACACCCAGGAGCAATCCGAGAAGGGTGCCGGAGTCAACAGTAGTTGAACGAAACATCGTGTTGAGAACACAAGTGTTTAAGCAAACACTCGGGCAGAACCCGAAGGGATCCCTCGTAACACGGGATACCCTAAAATGCTAGAGGGCATGAATTAATACCTAGTAGATAAGGGCCTTCCAAGTACGGAAGGGTGGTGAGACAACCATGTCAAAGAGCCCAGAAAAACCTCCTAACCGTCTAGTGGCATACGGAGAAGATGAAACCTATATAAACAGCCCGCATGGAGCATGGCGAGGCAATGTGGCTTATAGCCGGTAAACTAACTGCAACTTGTAGATCTAAACGTTGTAAACCTATGCATAGAGGCATAAAAGGAACAGTGGAGAATGAACCACAACCTTATAGTGGGGATACCACTTGTTATTATAGGGCCTATGGAGCGGCATTTGCGTGAATCCTCCAGAGAAAGGCTACCACCTAGGTATGAAATGTGAAACCGCTAGTGCGGTGTAGTAAAACTTGAACATGTGTATATTGCCAATGAGTATATGAACAATAGTAGAGTATAAAGAGGAACCTCGATAGCAGTAAAAGGAAACCGATAGAGTAATCGGATGAGTAGTGAACACTGTATGTGTACAGTATGAACTGCAGAGTAAGCAGTGCGCAAGCGCGCAGAGAGATTTAAAGAATAGCGTATATTGTTGAGCCAAGTGAATGGCAAGCCATAGTGTAAATGGCGAGAACACCTGGGCGGAAGCTAAAGTAGTAGCGGATGCCATAGAAATGAGAAAGACCAAGGTGCGCAGTAAGCGATTCAGATAGTGATTAGAGTTGATGAAGAAATGTGGTAAAGGAGACATGATCATTCCTATCTCATAAGAGATTTACCGTCAAGGGTTTACGCTTCTGCACTCTGTATGACTGAGTGTTTTGGTATTGCACTTGTGCGGTAATAATCGAGTGGGAGAGCCAGGAATTGAGAAATGTCAACGAAGCCTGTTGAGTGAGAATCTAGAGAGATAACCGTGCGGCCATTGGCCAAAGATGCACAAAGAACGTGGGCAGTAACCCACAGGGCCCAGGATCGATATGTGGAAAAATGCAGAGTGGTATGAATGAAGAACTCTGGTACAAAACCAAGAAACAAACGTAATCCATGAGCCACTATTAAACGAGGAAGCACTACATGCTAAGTAGTAGCTTGACCTCAACCGACAATAAGTCGGGAAAAATATGTGAATAATCACAAAGGTATACAGTGTTATACGAAGTAGATTCCCAGAGAACTGGAGAGACAATCTAAAATTCATCGAATTCGCATACGGTAAGAGATACCAAGCGACGATTGAAATACATTGAGAATACCAAAGAGCGAATTAAGCTCTAGTTATCAGGTCACGCAGCAGAAGCTTGTGGACCGTGATTCAGGGTTAAGTATACCTATATCATAAACCCCTTGAAGCCTTAGAGGCTAGAACCGAACCCGGTTATGAGTTAATTAACCGTACTGAAGTTAAAACACTTCATAATACTCGAATTAATGAACCAATGTTCAGTGATAACATATGGTTGGTTACGCGGGCGTAACCCCTTTTAAGGGGGGTAGAGCGAGAAACCGCTTAGAGTATGTTTTACGTATAGTTCGTAAACTACTATGTGCATAGCACAAAAGAAATTGTTTCGATGTTTGGACCTCATGTTACATAAACATGTGTACCCATTCATTGTGTAAGTATAAGTATTGTGCATGAGAAATGCAAGTAACGAGTAAGTATTCTGCATGAGAGATGCAAGTAACGAGTATGTAATATTGATGAAAAGAGGAGTAGAGAGACTCCTAGGGAACGAGAATCCCTATAGTATATGTCTAGTGAGATTAGACATGAGTTATGATGAGTTGAATCGGCATGAAACCGATGTGTAACCTAAGAGGGAGTGAGTTCCCTAGGTGATTTTATTTGAGAATGATTGATGGAGTGAGTTCCATCCTTTGGAGTTGCAAGTTGTGTGTTTTAAGTTGAGTAATAATTTGACTAATGAGGCCACAAGTATGGAATGCCTAGGCAAGGTAAGAGAAACAAAGAGAATAATGGATGACTTAAGTTCCATGATAAAGATAAATTGAAACAGATTGTTTTATGAATATGACTAGAAAAAGTAAAAGATAGAAAACGAAAATGTTTGTCTATCTGATTGTTTGAAACTGACGTGGGAGGTGGAACTTGGTCTGCTAGCGATCAAGGGAAACCGAACACAAATTGGGGTGGAAGGATAGTTCAACACTGATGCTGATCACATCAGGGTTAGATGATTCCTGAAGCTCCCTATAAGTGGTCACAAGTAATCACGCTAAGGAAGGATACAACTACCATAAACCGGATTTGGAGTTGTGTGATGTTTTAAAAAGAATTTTCAAACAGATTTTGAAAAAAATTTTCTTCAAGTATGAAGATGGAAATGAAAACTGGTTTGAAACCGCTATCACCCGCCGATGGCTGAGCCTTAAGTCTTGATGACCGGTAGAACGGTGGGCGTGTATTAGTTTTGAAACCATTGCACCGTACGTGCGGCGGTCCTAAGTGACCGGTTGGGGCGGTGTCAGTGTGTGATTTTTCCAAAGGCAGCGGGACGGGGAGAGTACCCTGAGATGTTCCTGTGTTGAGTGAGTCAACCAGAGTGCCTGAGGATATGTATATGTGTAACGTTTTGATCAGAACCGAAGGGACCGTGGGCCAGAGAGAGTAAGTGCCCATTTGTCATGAAACGGCCGTGAACCAGAAAGAGTAAGTGTTCAACGTGACCGGTACCTGAGGGATCAGTAGTATATTACTCAACATGGATTCGAGGACTGTAGTGCCTTCTTGTCTTCGGACCGATTCCATGGAGAGAGTAAAAGAGTATTTTTGATTGCTATACATGCTGTGATATGTGTGTGGTATGTGTAGTATGAAATGAGACTGACTTGTGGAGTCAGTAGGGTTATACATGTACTATAACCTTGGCATAGTACGCCATGAGAGTAACCATCTAGATTCATCAACTTTGAGGACAAAGTTCCTAAGGGGGGTAGATTTTAATACCCCGGATCTAAAAATGGCGATTAAATTACTCTAATGTGATTATGAAAGGCCTAATGGTGCCTAAAGAGTATTGGTAAAAAGAATAAAACCAAAGAAAAGAAAACGCTTGAAAAGCGAAAAACGTTAAAATGCGCGTTAAATGAGTATATATATGATCTCGAGAGGGTCCGAGATGGATTCCTAAGGCTTAGTTAGCCTAATTACGGGAATGATTCCCGAAGAAAACGGATCCAAATAATGGATTAAAACGCCAACGGAGTTTAAAAGCACGTTTTTCGAGAAAACCCGAAAATGTGACTTTAAGTGGTCAAACGGACCCGTAAAAATTATAGTTGATTAAATAACTATAATTAAGTATTAATGGAAGCTTAATAGCCATTAAAAATAAAGAACGAGAAAAATCCGAAAAACGGGCCCGGTTAGTGAATAGTGCCAAACCGGGTAAAATAACGAGCGTTTTCTGTCAGAAACCGAAAAACGCTCCAGCTCTCTAATATTGTGGGGGCCGGTTTTATTGGTGAGTCACCACTCACACACACTCTAAGCTAGTAAATAAGTAAGAAAGAAAGTAAAGGAGGAGAGAAAAAGTAAAAGCAAAAAGCATAAAGCAATTTCCTCTCTCTCTTTCCTCCCATTCTCTTTTCTTCTTTCTCTCTTTCCCCTTCTTCACGATTTCTCCCTCTCCCTCTGTGTGCTGTACGCCATTGGAGCCAAGCAAGCTTCTCCACCTTCTCCTCCATGCCCAAGCTTCATCCTTGCTCCGAATTCAAAAATAAGTACATATTTGCGATCCTCTCATCACCCTCTACGATCCTCTCTTTTCAAAACTCGAAAATGGTGAGTTTCATTTTCGTGGGTGTTGGCCATTTGAGGAGAAAAGCACATAATCTTGAAGCTTGAAGCTTCCCCTTTCTAGCAAGGTAGAGATATCCATGAAAAAGTCTTGTTTTCTTCATCTTGTACCTTGACCGATTTTGGTCTCTAATGGAGCCTTGTTTATTTTCTCTTATGAGCATTGTTTCAATCCCTAAAAGCTTGGAGGGAGTTACTCTTTGATTCTTGATCAAAACCCCATCTTAGGGTTTCAAGGTAATCACCCATTTTAGAGCTTTAAGCATTTTAAATTAATGAGGTTAGGTGTTTTTACTTAAACTCATTTCTTGCCTTGTGTATTGAATGGGAGATGGGCAATTTCTTGGCCTTTGGCCGATTCTAAAGCAAGAGAAAAGAGAAGAGAAAGAAGAGGAGTGAAAAGAGTAAAGGCTTGTGAAGTTAAGGTAAATAAATTTACCTTGGAGCCTAACTTAATGCTTTTGGTATTTTGGGAAGGGTTAAATTAATTAATGAACCCTAACATATAATGACATGTGATTTGTCGAGATGAGGAAGAGTTGTAGTAATGCTTGATGCACTTGTGAATTAATGCTTGATTTAAGAGCCAAGGAGCTTTGCATTTAATGATGTATGTATTGTGTTACCTTTGGAGGAATTACTGAGTATTGATGGATTTGTATGTGAGCTGATAGAACCCTTGTGGTTTGGCAAGCTTTAGGATGAATGATGTGAGGAAATGAGCTTTGGGTAATGTTAAGAGATGTAGCCAAGTTACGGCGAAATTTGTGTAGAAATTTAAGTGGATTGTGTATGGTTGTGAGTAAGTAATGACCTAGAGAAACTAGGTGTTGATGGTGGTTGTTTTGTCTTAGAAAATCACCATGGGAATACTTGTTTAAAGAGAGGAGATTGATGCTAAAATCTGTAGCAAGAACTTGTGTGAATGCCTAAGGAGCTTTAGGAAAAAGGAATGAGAATTTTAGGTTTTTAGAGTGAGTCATGGAACTTGGTATGAGGTGTGCATTATCTTGGAAGGTTTGGAATGGTTAAATGAAGAGAGAACAATAATGTAAGTATCAAGAGAGGTTAGAAAAATGCACAAGTGTGCATTAGTGCAAAAGGAGAATGCAAAATTGTGATTTTGGGGAAAAATTTGAGTAAGGGTTTAACCCATGATTTGAAGGGGTTTAGAGCATGATTAATGGTGATTAAACATGTAGAAATATTGTGGAAAGATTAGGGAAGTATTGAGTGTGGATTAAGGGTTGAAATGGGGGTGAAAAATAATGTCTGTTTCGGGTTGTAGCAGGGTCCGGGACCTAGTCCATGGACAAGGACCCGGACCACCCCCTGTTTTTATGCCGAGAGCACACCCCCTGCTTTGGTCCGGGACTATACTCCAGGACAAGGTCCCGGACCAGGTGTTGTTTTTCACCCGAGAGTTAGATAATGAATTGGTCCGGGACTTAGGATGAGGACCAAGTCCCGGACCACCCCCAGAAACCTACAGAGAGTGTTTTAAAGGGTTTAAATGATGGGGGTTTGAATGTTAATGGTGTTATAAGATGTTAAGGCCTTGTTTGGTGACATGTAAAGGCCCCAGGAAGTGCGATAAAGTGTTAGAAGTGATTGAGAAGTGAGAACTCAAATTGACAAGAGTAAAACCGAGATAACGGGATAAACGGGGTTAAGTACGGGAGTATTAGTTTTACATACCGTAATGCTTTGATGTTAATAAAACATTTGAATGTTATCAGTGGATCGTGTGTGAACCAAGCATGGTGAGATGACACGGTAAAAGTAAAATCCCGGTGAAAGGTATGATTTTCTCATGCCCCGTATGCTAACCGAGTTACTCTGATTTGTGTGTTTGTGTGCCGGCTTAATCAAGATTAAAGCATGAAAATAATCCCTTGTATGATTATGTATGCCTTGATGCATGTTGTATGAGCTAACATACTTGTATGCCGGTGTGGTCTAACAGAGTGCCTAGACCGACTCATAGTGAGTATTGATTGACCAATAACCCGTAGTACGGGTAGTCTCATAAGCAATGGAAATATGCAAACACACATAAACTATCATTAAAGTATAACGATATCGTAAACATAAGAACTCCCTAGAATGTGAGGAGATGTACGGGTTGAGTAAATACCCGATAACGGTTAGAAAACCTTATTGAAACAATCCACGAAATAAATATGAGTGGAGAGATAAATGAACCTCCATCGAGAGGATTGAAGTTAGTCCAATGATGTGAATATATAAGAAAGGTAAAAGAGACCTAAGGGACTATGTGGTTCCCTTGAGACACGGTCGACCTCCTAATGAGGATTTTACCCGGTATAAGAAAATATCCTAATGTATAAGCATATGATTGTGAGGGTAACCCGTAAACCTAAGATTACCCGAATTTAAGTAAAGTTCCCAAAGTCATTAGAAACATCGAGAATGATGCTTCTAAACTAATATACATGATATTATTATAACTCCGAGAGAGGAGTGTATGGGAACGAGAGTAGTCCGAGAGTAGTCGGACCTAAGTAAAAGAGATAGGAACTAGGAGAGAGTTCCGTGAGCTGGTTGAACCTTCCCACCACGCTAGACCCAGAGTAGGGTCGAAACCGGGGAAGTAAGACTATGCTAGAGAGCCATGAGTTTTGGCTTAAGTATGTGATAAGAGTAACAAGCGTGACGTAGGAGACCTGTAGTGTCTCGAGAATCTACAAGAGCTTGAGTATGAATAACCCAAGAGTGTGGGTGAGATAATGAGTATAAATAACCAGAGAGAAAGGGGTGAGTATATGTATGAGTAACCCGAGAGAATGGGTAAGTATAAGAATGAGTAGCCCAAGAGAATGGGTGTGTATATGAATAAGTAACCCGAGAGAGCGGGTGAGGTATTGAATAAGTAAACAAGGCATAGTGAGGAATAACCCTCAATGCCTAAGAGTAACCAGTTACCACTAACAACATTGTTATGTTAGTTAGGAATCGTGTTCCGTGATTGGATGTAGATTCCTTGTGTGATATACATATATATTGTATTGCCATGATGCATGTTGTTTGATTAAAATGAACTCCATGTATATCCGACCCAAAGTAGTCGGCGTACCGCGGTTAGCACGCGGTATATGCGAATTTCATATTCAGCGTAAGCTGACCCCCTAGGGGGAACGTTTTTAGTGTGCAGGTACTTGAAGCTGACCATCGTTCGAGAGAGTAGGACGGGGACTGCTATGAAGCATGGGTAGTTAGATAGTAATTACTAATGCATTTGTAAGAGGTGTAAGTCCGAGTGTGTTATCGGCATCCGTATATTGTAGACTCGGTATAGTGAAGAAAGGAATTGTGTATTGTGTTGTATGAAGTACTCGGTTGTTCCAGTCCATCAGACCGTTACTGTGTGTGAGAAAGGCCTGGTTAGCCATATGGGTGGCTAACGGCGTTGTTTCACCCCTCGTTGTAATTAGAGTTCCGTTGCATGAGTAAGAGTATTTGGTGACAATTTGAGAGGTAATGACGAGCCTAACGGTTGGGGTGTTACAATTTTGGTCAACTAAATAATCATTAATAAATATTAATGAAGCTTTAGGACCAATAAAATCAATAAAACGAGAGATTAGTAAAAACTGTCAAAAACGGGAAGTTGTGGGGTGGAAGTATAAATAACACAAACTTATGTGTCCAATAATGTAAAAAGAATTTTCAAAACCCACATGGGTTCAGTGTGCTGTCCGATTTTGGTCTCACACACACACACACTTAACTTCTTTTTACTCACAAACAAACAAAACAATAACACTTTACTTTATTACTTTATTTCCCTCACTCACAATTCTCTCTCCTACCCATTCTCTCTTTTCCCTCACGTGGAGCAGCATCCCCTCACCCTCTCTTTTCTTCTCCTTCTTCCTCAAGCGATTTCCATGGCATTTTGAGAAGCTCTCACAAAACTACCACTTCTCTCCTTTGTAACTCTCTCCAAACTCTTCCAAAAATTATAAAAACACCACCATTGTAATCCCCTCCTCAAGAGCTACATTTTCATCTTTCCAAAATTCGAAAACACCCACTTTCGTTTTCATGGGTATGCACCATTTGGAGCTTCAACACCACCATTAGAAGGCCCTTGTTCTCCTTGTTCTTCTAACGTAAAAATATCTTCAAAAACTCCATCTTTTTCTAGCCTAAATGGCAAAACGAAAATTTAGACTAAACCTTGTTTGGTCTCTTGTATGTCCAGCCGATTTTGGCATTTTGGTGGTGTGAGAAACCTTGTTCTTGAGCTATCCCAAACAGCTCTTGTGCTCTTGGGTAATAAATTTTCTAAACCCTAAAACCTAGATTAAAGCTTGATTAATGGTTAGGGTTAGTTCATAGTATTGAATGGTGTATGTGAATGGTTGTAGTGTTAGTGGATTGAGACTTCAAAACCGGTAGAGAAAGAGGAAGGAGAAAGAAAGAAGAAGCTTGTGAAATAACAAGGTAATATACTTGTCCTTGTGTAGTCTTGTAAATGAGTATGTAACAGATTTTTAAGAATGGAAATGTGTATTGTAAAATGATAATGCATTAGTGGTATAATGTGTAAGAGAATATAAGTATTTTGAAGCTTTAAAAGATGTGTAAAACTTGTTGAAAACAGATTGGGAATTAGTGTTTGAGTGCAGGAATTTTTATGAGTGTTTTAGTATTGGTATTGTATATGGGAGCTTGTATTTTGATATGGTATATAAACAGGTGAATTGAGTAATGGGATGTGAGCGAAACAATGTGGTGAGTGTATAAAATTATAAGGGAGACTATGGCAAAATTTGCCTAGGATTAGAACACTTAGAGGATTAAAACTAGGTGACTAATGTGAGTGTGTAACAGATTTTGTTTGAGGAAGGTAGAGGGTAAGTTTAGAGAGATAAATAATGTATTCTAAATGCATAAAGAGTGTTAGAAATGGCATTAGACGAGAGAGATATAGAAGAGGAGTGTAAGTGCTAAAATCTGTAGCAAGATGTAACTAGAGAAGAAACTAGTTGAGTGTTGTATGAAACTTGGAAAATTATGTGAGTGAATGAGTATAGAATTGTGTAAGGTGTTAATGAATGAACTAAGGTGTATTAGGAGGTTTAATTAGTGTTATAACATGTGGGAATAAGTGTAGGAACAATGGGGAAGTAATGGGTAAAAGAGGACTGAAAACAGAAATGAAAATGCAAATACTGGGCCCGACCTACCTTGCGCGACCGGACTTGCAAGTCTGGTCGGAGCAGAAAATTTTCCGTCAGAAAGCTACTGGAATCGACCGAACTTGCGACCGGACTTGCAAGTCCGGTCGGACCATAAAAATTCCCCAATGAAACCTTCTAGAATGGACCGGACTTGCGACCGGACTTGCAAGTCCGGTCGACCAGAAGAATTTCCGTAATTTGAGCTACTGGAATGGACCGGACTTGCAAGGTAGGTCGCAAGTCCGGTCCTGTCAAAAAAAAAAATTATTAAAAAAATTATTTTAATTTTAATAATAATTATATATATATGTATGTTAGCCCACATATTATATATATATACATATATATGTACATGTATGTAAGCATGCCAATAGTAAGTAAGAAAATGAAACTTAAGGTAATGAAAGATAAGTAAGTAATGTAAGTGTAAGTAGTATAAGGACATAGTAAGTAGGACTTAAGTTGATGATAGTAATATAATCATTCATTTGTACATATATAATAGGATTTGATTTGTGACACCGAAGGACGTTTGGAAACACGTACGACGGTGAACGGTATGGATTCCTCATGCCCCGTATGCTATCTTGGTTACTCTGATTTGTGTGTTGTGTGCTAATTGATCACCAAATAAGATAAATGCACGAATCGGAGTTAATATGCATACTTGTGAATATGTAGTGTTGTATGATGTTGTATCTCTTCTTAAAATCTTAGTTTGTATAATTCATGAAATGTTTGGATGAATATGAATGTGTGTATGTATGACGTATTGTACTGTGACCGATTGTGATGTGTTTGGACTTCTAACTTATTCCTAACAAGCTAACCATCCTAACTTAAAATGGTAATTAAATTAGAATGAGTAGAAGTCCGATATAGTTTCGGTCACGCGTGAGGATGCGGAGTCACGAGAGGTTGGCTCCAATTCCTGACTCTTAAGCTGGTCCGCGGCCCAAACCCCTTAAATGGGTAGCATCCCGGATTGGTGAGTCAAGTAAATCCCGGATGTGGGACGGAGTAGTCCCCAAGGCCGGAGGTCCCGACGACTTAACTCGAGTATAAGTAAGTAAGTAAGAATGAGTAAGTATGTGAATGGAAGTAAGTAAGTGTAAGTAAAAGTAAGTATTGTGAATGAGTAAAAGAGTAATATGCATCCCGATTAACCTGGATGCACAATTTGGCTAACCTTGCGAAGGTAAGTAATGTATGCACTATTGTATTGTTGCCTTGAACTGTAAATGGTATCGAGTATGTATGTATGATTGTATGCAAAGCATGTATGTATGAAAGTAACGAACTGCATGTTTAGTGGACGTCAAATAGTCGGCGTGCCCTAGCTAGCACGCGGTATATGCGGAGTTCATGCGCAGCTTTTGCTGAGCCCCTTGGGGCGATGTTTTTACTACACGCAGGTACCCGCGAAGGATGAAGACTAGGAAGTTGAAGTTTAATTTCTTGTCTTCTTTTGGTATTGTAAACAATGAATTTGATTGGTGTACTGAGTAGTACATGGCTATTGTTTTTGATTGGCCGGTGTACCATGTGGTACACCTTTTTGGACATGGGTAGAATGGAGTATTGGTATAGATGAGTAGGTTTAAACTCATTCTTTTGGGAACTAGCGGACGGATGTAATTAACTACTTAAATACTCGGTAATCCCTGAATGTAAGCGCACGGTATTTGTAAATGGTTAAGTGTTATTCAGTGGCTCGGTACACTATTGGCATCAGACCGTCACTGTAAGTATTAGTAGCCTAGCTAACCGTATAGGCGGTTAGCGGCATTGTTTCACCCGCCGTAGTAAGTAGTAATATTCCGCTGCAAACTCGTAGGATTAACAGGACGATTAGACGGTAAGCTTAGGATTAGCGGTTGGGGTGTTACAAAAAGTGGTATCAGAGCTTAGTTACGCTCTGATGTCCATAGTACCGAGCATAGGGGATTACCGAGTTAGGATTTCAACCGTCTTAAGACGGATACTTAGAAACCTAACTAGGAATTACCGTTGTTAATAACGGATACCCTTGACGTTCTTAGGAACGATACCTTGCTTAAATTCCAAGACCTTTGAGTCACATCTTGCAAGCCTAATGTAACTGTTAAACATTCAGATGTCAGGACGAGGCCGAGGCCGACCTAGAGGCGAAGCCTCAGATGGAACCAGCGCGCAGACGATAGCTGAGATCGTCGCCGCCACAGTAGCACAGATGCTGCCCCAAGTAATCCAAGCTGTACAACAAACTCAGCAGAACCAAACACAAGCGGGGCCAACCCCTCCCCCTCCACCCAGAGAAGCTAATTGGGTGAAAGCTGTAGCGAACTCCGCCCTCCTTGCTTTAGGGCGAGAGTGATCCGGCTAAGCTAGAAGCCTACATCTCCGAAATGGAGACGGCATTTGAGACCCTCGAAGCTCCTGCTGGAGTTCGAGTCAGAGTTGCTGCTTATTATCTTAAAGATGCAGCCATGGATTGGTGGAAGCTAATCAAGCAAGAGCACGTCAACGACCCCACCTTTGACTGGGAGTCTTTCACTTCTCTCCTCCGATCAAAATACTATCCTGAACATGTGAAAACCAAGAAGAGGCTAGAGCTGGACGCCTTGAAAATGACAGAGAAGATGTATGCCGATGAGTACTACCGAACTTTCACATCCATTCTCCGTCTTCTCCCTGATCTAGGATACACCGGCCAGGTGTTGGTCGATCGCTTCTATGGCGGTCTGAGCCATCGCCTTCGGTACGGTATGGGCTACACTAGATTTACCTCCCTTCAGGTAAATATCAGTTAACCCTTAGTATCATTTCAATTCCTTGAATTCCTTGAATCTTTTCCTTATCCTTTCATAAATGAGAATCCCGGCTAATACCTGAAACTTCAGGAGTGCTATCACGCGGCCTCTCGCGTTGAGATCACTTGCCAACTAAGGGATGAAGAAACCGCGCTGAAGCGCAAAGCCAATAACAAGAACACTAATGGCGAGGAGCAGAACCAGGGTAAAAGCTGGAAAAAGAAGAAGGGAAATTTCTTTCAACAATCCCAAAAGAAATTCCCAAGTGAGAGCAGTGCCCATGCCGAGCAGGGCAAACCAGTTGAGCTTCTTCAACTTGGTTCTTCTGCACCGGTGGCAGCTAAGCCACTGAGATCATACCCACCTAAGGGTAAACTTCTATTTCCAATTCGTATTCGTATCCGTATTATATCTAGTATATCCACGCACACATGTGCTAACCCTCTAACCTCAGGTTCTAGCTCCGGTCCCGCCAAAACCTTCTCCGATGGCCGCACCTATGTGTGCAGGAAATGCAACCTAGACCATCCCGGCAAGGATTGCTATGGGAGAGAAATCAAATGCTACAACTGTCAGAAGGTAGGCCACACAGCCAATAGATGCCCAGAGAGCACAAAGCCAAAGGGAAGTTTCCAGAACTACAAGCAGAGAGAGGGCAAGGAGGTGGCATCTGGCGATGCACCGGCCCAGCAGGCACCACAGGGACAGGGATCCCGGGGTCCTCAGAGGGGCGCACCCCAGAGGCAACCTGTTCTGCATGTGATTAACCGTGATGGGCCCGGTTCGAAGTCCGGCCCAGGTAATTAATCTAAACCTTTAATCCTTGAAGTAGTATGACTAAGTAGTAGAGTAACTGTTTGAATGAATGCATGAGTAAATGAATTGAAGTGTGTATTGAGCATGAAATGGAGTAGTTGAACTAGTACTCACCGTAGATGAAATTTGTAACCTTAGGAAGCTTTAGTATCTGTTATCCGATACCGGTTAACCTGAATCAAGAAGAGATCGACATCACCAACCACTACTACACCAACGAACAGTGTCAGGTCATCCGGCCAGGTATGATTTTATTAAGGGAATACCTGACACCTGAAGCACAAATTTCAATCATCCGACGATGCAACGAACTAGGAACGGGTCAAGGAGGATTTTATACACCCGAATTCCCCGGTGGAGCGAAGATGAAGCTGAAGATGATGTGCTTGGGAAAGGACTGGAATCCTTATACCAAGACATACCAGGAGACACGACAACATGACGGAGCGACGCCACCGACAATACCTCCAGAGTTTCAGACACTCGTCACGCAAGCAGTAGAACTTGCACAACAATGTGAACAAGAACCGATTCCCGCACTTGAAGCGGACCTCTGTATCGTCAACTTCTATGAAAAAGAAGGACGACTTGGGTTACACCAAGACAAGGATGAGACAGCGGAATCTCTTGAACAGGGAGTGCCCGTAGTGTCTTGGTCCATTGGTGATGACGCGTATTCCTGTATAGCGAGCAGAAGCGTGTAGACCTTGCACAGAAACTGGTATTGAGATCAGGAGATGTCCTAATCATGGGTGGAAACTCTAGGATGTTGTATCACGGTATCAATAAGATCAAGCTGAATACAGCACCACCGGCAATAATCAATGCCACACACATGAAACAAGGACGCCTGAACCTTACCTTTAGGAAGTATTAAATTCATAGTACCATGTAATGTATTAGTAACGTGTATTAGAGACACGGTTTGTATGATGGTTGGTTTATCAATAAAGAGCAGTGTTGACTTAAATTCCACTTGTGTCCACCATCAATACTTATCCAATTGTGACTTCAATAGGTTGTGGGCTCGGTACCGAAGGTAACCTGAGCATCCTCACCGAAGCACAAGCCGGCAGAAGCGGCACTATCTTAACAGGAACATTCCCAGTAAATGGCATTGATTGATGCCAATGTATTATTCGACTCCGGCGCCTCTCACACTTTCGTATCACCATCTTTTGTGAAGAGGTTGAAGCTAGATGCGGATGAGCTACCGAACTTCATGGTTACTCTCCCATCGAAGGAGCGAGTACAGTGCACCAAATACTACCAATCAGCCACCATCGAAATTAAAAAGGAAGCGTTTCCCATTTC
Organism: Limonium bicolor; assembly: GCA_023374045.1. Taxonomy (NCBI): domain Eukaryota; kingdom Viridiplantae; phylum Streptophyta; class Magnoliopsida; order Caryophyllales; family Plumbaginaceae; genus Limonium; species Limonium bicolor. The sequence goes on along the minus strand of CM041780.1, from coordinate 219,494,259 downwards.
CTTCATCGAGTTCAATGGATTGGGGTTCGACCTTATCATTGGAATGAATTGGTTGGAGCGGCACAAGGGTAGAATCCTCTGCGCCGAGCATCGTTTGCTGCTCAAGAGTCCTTCTGGGGTTACCGTATCTTACCGCCAGAGACCGAGAGAGCCTTCGACCACACTCATATCTGGCATGGCTATGTACCGGGAGCTCAGGAACGGCCAAGAGGTGTATCTTTGTTATGTATAAGACCTGGAGCGAGATCCAGAGTTCAGTGATGAAGTACCCATTGTATCCGAGTATCCCGATGTATTCCCTAAGGAGCTACCCGGCATGCCACCACCGAGAGCAGTGGAATTCGAAATTGATCTCTTGCCAGGTACCGGTCCCATTGCTAGGGCACCGTACCGCATGGCACCTGCAGAAATGACCGAACTAAAGGAACAGTTACGAGACCTTCTCGACAAAGGGTTCATACGCCCGAGCGTATCACCCTGGGGAGCACCGGTTCTCTTCGTGAAGAAGAAGGACGGTAGTCTCCGCCTTTGTATTGACTACCGCGAGCTGAATGCGGTCACAGTCAAAAATAAATACCCATTGCCACGCATCGACGACCTATTCGACCAACTCAAAGGAGCCTCAGTTTTCTCCAAGATCGACCTTCGTTCTGGGTACCATCAGATTGCAATCAAGGAACAAGACATTGAGAAAACGGCATTCCGTACCAGATATGGCCACTACGAATTCACAGTGATGCCATTCGGATTGTCAAACGCACCAGCTAAATTCATGGACCTCATGAATCGTTTATTCAGTGAGCAGTTGGACACTTCAGTTGTTGTCTTCATCGACGACATACTTGTATATTCAAAATCAGCAGAGGAACATGAAACCCATTTGAGGAAAGTGCTAGAGACACTGCGCGAGAACCAGCTGTATGCGAAGTTCTCCAAATGCGAGTTCTGGCTTGATCAGGTATCATTCCTTGGACATGTCATCTCGAGCGCAGGTATCTCAGTTGACCCTTCTAAGATAGAAGCTGTACGATCATTGCCTAGACCCAAGACGGTTACCGACATTAGGAGCTTTCTTGGTCTAGCCGGTTACTACCGGAGATTTGTAAGGGACTTCTCGAAAGTCGCCAAGCACATGACTACACTGATGAAGAAAGATGCACTGTTTGTATGGACAGACGAGTGCGAGCTATCGTTTAAGAGCCTAAAGGACTCATTGACCTCAGCGCCCATCCTTACTCTTCCAGAGGGCACAGAGGGATTTGAGGTATACTGTGATGCATCAGGCAAAGGAATGGGATGCGTACTCATGCAGCATGGCAAGGTTGTTGCTTATGCCTCCCACCAGCTGAAAAAGCATGAGGAGAATTACCCGACACACGACTTAGAGTTAGGAGCCATTGTCTTCGCCTTGAAGATATGACGACACTATATCTATGGGGTAAGCATCACCATCTACTCCGACCATAAGAGCTTACAGTATGTATTCACCCAGAAAGAACTTAACTTGAGACAAAGAAGATGGATGGAATTCCTCTCAGACTATGACATCAATCTGCAGTATAAGGAAGGGAAGGCAAACGTTGTAGCCGACGCCCTGAGCCGTCGAGCACACTCGCTCCATTCGCTACTCGCTTCTTCTAGCTTGGTTGACGAGGTGCGAGATGCTCAGTTGAGCGACCCTTACCTAACCGAAATCAGACAAAAGATTGAGAATGGTACATTTGAGAAGAAAAAGTATGATTTTAAACTACATGAAGATGGTTTGATTCGGTTGAATGGCAGGCTATGCGTTCCCCGAAGCAATGCAGAGCTAAGGGATCGCATCCTGCGAGAGTCACATAGTTCTACATTATCAGTCCATCCGGGAGCCTCCAAGATGTACAAAGACATGAAGAGGTACTTCTGGTGGTCTGGAATGAAGTCAGATGTGACAGAATTCGTATTGAGATGCTTAACATGCCAAAAAGTCAAATTCGAACATCGTAGACCGGGCGGAATGGTACAATCGATGCCAGTTCCGGAGTGGAAATTTCATGATATCTCCATGGATTTTGTTGTAGGACTCCCACCTGCTAGGGGAGGACTCAACATGATCTGGGTTGTAGTAGATCGCCTTACCAAGGTTGCCAGATTCATACCGATGAAGGACACCTGGAAGGTAGTAAAGCTAGCTGAGCTATTCGATAAGGAGATTATCAGACACCACGGAGTCCCAAAGACCATAGTATCTGACCGCGACACCAGATTTCTTTCGAGATACTGGAGAGCCACATGGGAAGCGCTGGGTACAGAATTGAAGTTGAGTACCGCCTTCCATCCTCAAACCGACGGTCAGACAGAATGGACCATCCAGACATTGGAGGACATGCTTCGGGCATGTGCCTTAGACTTTCAGGGGAGTTGGTTAGATAAGCTTCATCTTATCGAGTTCTCGTATAATAATAGTTATCACGCCTCGATTAAGATGTCGCCTTTCCAAGCTCTATACGGTAGACCTTGCCGTACACCCTTGTGTTGGGATGAGTCAAGCGAAGCGGTCATCATAGGACCGGAGTACCTTAAGCAAGTACAAGCTGAAGTTCAACAGATTAGAGCTAATATAAAGGCAGCCCAAGATAGACAGAAATCCTATGCGGATGTGAGACGACGCGACCTTGAGTTCGCCGTGGGCGACCAGGTGTTCTTGCGAGTTTCACCTATGAAGGGTGTCTTCCGTTTTGGCCAGAAGGGCAAGCTAAGCCCAAAATTTGTAGGGCCGTACACTAACACCGAAAGAGTTGGTTCAGTAGCCTACAGGTTAGCATTACCTGAGGACTTGGGACGTGTCCATGATGTATTTCATGTGTCACAACTCAAGAAGTACATGGCTGATCCTTCTCATGTGTTGGAGCCTGAGAGACTTTCCATTGAGCCGAATATGAGATATGTTGAAACCCCAGTGAGGATCTTGGATAGGAAGACCAGAGACACTCGCCACAAGTCTATACGATTGGTGAAGGTCCTATGGTCTAACCATGATGTCGAAGAAGCGACATGGGAACTAGAAGATGCCATGAAGGCTAAGTACCCACAGTTGTTCATAGACTAGAGAGTCTAGTGTTAGTATACGGGTACGGGGCGTACCCCTTTTAAGGGGGGTAGAGCCTTTTTGCTTTTGCATTGCTTCGGGATAAGCATTGCATTTTGTATGGCACATGTAGTGCAAGTGAATTGGTATGTATGTGTAATGTGTAGTGAATGATGTTATGTACGATGTATGGTGTAATGTGTATTGTGAATGGTAATGGTGTATTGTGTATTGTGGTATGGTATGAATGAGAATGATGGATTTTGTATGGATTGTGAATTGTGTATTGTACTCGAATTGTGTATGCTTGTAATGTGGAATGAAGGAAACACCTCATAGGTGTAGTAAGACACATTAGGACAATTGGTTTGCCTAATGAGTAGAATAATGAAACTATTAACCTTGAGCAACTTTGAGGGCAAAGTTTCTTAAGGGGGGTAGATTGAAATACCCCGTAATTAAAAACAGTGATTAATTAGGCTAATAAGTAATTTAGAGGCTTAATTAAGTATAAATAATTACTAGGGAACAAATCCCGAAGAAAACGGATCCTTAAAATGGATTAAAATCACTAACGAACCTTAAAGCGCGTTTTTCGAGGTAACCGGGAAAACGTGTCTTTAAGCGGGTCAAATAGACTCGCAACAATTTTGGTCAACTAAATAATCATTAATAAATATTAGTGAAGCTTTAGGACCAATAAAATCAAAAAACGAGAGATTAGTAAAAACTGTCAAAAACGGGAAGTTGTGGGGTGGAAGTATAAATAACACAAACTTATGTGTCCAATAATGTAAAAAGAATTTTCAAAACCCACATGGGTTCAGTGTGCTGTCCGATTTTGGTCTCACACACACACACACTTAACTTCTTTTTACTCACAAACAAACAAAACAATAACACACTTTATTACTTTATTTCCTCACTCACAATTCTCTCTCCTACCCATTCTCTTTTCCCTCACGTGGAGCAGCATCCCCTCACCCTCTCTTTTCTTCTCTTCTTCCTCAAGCGATTTCCATGGAATTTTGAGAAGCTCTCACAAAACTACCACTTCTCTCCTTTGTAACTCTCTCCAAACTCTTCCAAAAATTATAAAAACACCACCATTGTAATCCCTCCTCAAGAGCTACATTTTCATCTTTCCAAAATTCGAAAACACCCACTTTCGTTTTCATGGGTATGCACCATTTGGAGCTTCAACACCACCATTAGAAGGCCCTTGTTCTCCTTGTTCTTCTAAGGTAAAAATATCTTCAAAAACTCCATCTTTTTCTAGCCTAAATGGCAAAACGAAAATTTAGACTAAACCTTGTTTGGTCTCTTGTATGTCCAGCCGATTTTGGCATTTTGGTGGTGTGAGAAACCTTGTTCTTGAGCTATCCCAAACAGCTCTTGTGCTCTTGGAAGGTAATAAATTTTCTAAACCCTAAAACCTAGATTAAAGCTTGATTAATGGTTAGGGTTAGTTCATAGTATTGAATGGTGTATGTGAATGGTTGTAGTGTTAGTGGATTGAGACTTCAAAACCGGTAGAGAAAGAGGAAGGAGAAAGAAAGAAGAAGCTTGTGAAATAACAAGGTAATATACTTGTCCTTGTGTAGTCTTGTAAATGAGTATGTAACAGATTTTTAAGAATGGAAATGTGTATTGTAAAATGATAATGCATTAGTGGTATAATGTGTAAGAGAATATAAGTATTTTGAAGCTTTAAAAGATGTGTAAAACTTGTTGAAAACAGATTGGGAATTAGTGTTTGAGTGCAGGAATTTTTATGAGTGTTTTAGTATTGGTATTGTATATGGGAGCTTGTATTTTGATATGGTATATAAACAGGTGAATTGAGTAATGGGATGTGAGCGAAACAATGTGGCGAGTGTATAAAATTATAAGGGAGACTATGGCAAAATTTGCCTAGGATTAGAACACTTAGAGGATTAAAACTAGGTGACTAATGTGAGTGTGTAACAGATTTTGTTTGAGGAAGGTAGAGGGTAAGTTGAGAGAGATAAATAATGTATTCTAAATGCATAAGGAGTGTTAGAAATGGCATTAGACGAGAGAGATATAGAAGAGGAGTGTAAGTGCTAAAATCTGTAGCAAGATGTAACTAGAGAAGAAACTAGTTTGAGTGTTGTATGAAACTTGGAAAATTATGTGAGTGAATGAGTATAGAATTGTGTAAGGAGTTAATGAATGAACTAAGGTGTATTAGGAGGTTTAATTAGTGTTATAACATGTGGGAATAAGTGTAGGAACAATGGGGAAGTAATGGGTAAAAGAGAGGACTGAAAACAGAAATGAAAATGCAAATACTGGGCCCGACCTACCTTGCGACCGGACTTGCAAGTCTGGGGAGTAGAAAATTTTCCGTCAAAAGCTACTGGAATCGACCGGACTTGCGACCGGACTTGCAAGTCCGGTCGGACCAGAAAAATTCCCCGACGAAACCTTCTGGAATGGACCGGACTTGCGACCGGACTTGCAAGTCCGGTCGACCAGAAGAATTTCCGTAATTTGAGCTACTGGAATGGACCGGACTTGCAAGGTAGGTCGCAAGTCCGGTCCTGTCAAAAAAAAAAATTATTAAAAAAATTATTTTAATTTTAATAATAATTATATATATATATGTATGTTAGCCCACATATATATATATATATATATATACATATATAACATGTATGTAAGCATGCCAATAGTAAGTAAGAAAATGAAACTTAAGGTAATGAAAGATAAGTAAGTAATGTGTAAGTGTAAGAAGTATAAGGACATAGTAAGTAGGACTTAAGTTGATGATAGTAATATTAATCATTCATTTGTACATATATAATAGGATTTGATTTGTGACACCGAAGGACGTTTGGAAACACGTACGACGGTGAACGGTATGGATTCCTCATGCCCCGTATGCTATCTTGGTTACTCTGATTTGTGTGTTGTGTGCTAATTGATCACCAAATAAGATAAATGCACGAATCGGAGTTAATATGCATACTTGTGAATATGTAGTGTTGTATGATGTTGTATCTCTTCTTAAAATCTTAGTTTGTATAATTCATGAAATTTGGATGAAATGAATGTGTGTATGTATGACGTATTGTACTGTGACCGATTGTGATGTGTTTGGACTTCTAACTTATTCCTAACAAGCTAACCATCCTAACTTAAAATGGTAATTAAATTGGAATGAGTAGAAGTCCGATATAGTTTCGGCCACGCGTGAGGATGCGGAGTCACGAGAGGTTGGCTCCAATTCCTGACTCTTAAGCTGGTCCGCGGCCCAAACCCCTTAAATGGGTAGCATCCCGGATTGGTGAGTCAAGTAAATCCCGGATGTGGGACGGAGTAGTCCCCAAGGCCGGAGGTCCCGACGACTTAACTCGAGTATAAGTAAGTAAGTAAGAATGAGTAAGTATGTGAATGGAAGTAAGTAAGTGTAAGTAAAAGTAAGTATTGTGAATGAGTAAAAGAGTAATATGCATCCCGATTAACCCGGATGCACAATTTGGCTAACCTTGAAGGTAAGTAATGTATGCACTATTGTATTGTTGCCTTGAACTGTAAATGGTATCGAGTATGTATGTATGATTGTATGCAAAGCATGTATGTATGAAAGTAACGAACTGCATGTTTAGTGGACGTCAAATAGTCGGCGTGCCCTAGCTAGCACGCGGTATATGCGGAGTTCATGCGCAGCTTTTGCTGAGCCCCTTGGGGCGATGTTTTTACTACACGCAGGTACCCGCGAAGGATGAAGACTAGGAAGTTGAAGTTTAATTTCTTGTCTTCTTTTTGGTATTGTAAACAATGAATTTGATTGGTGTACTGAGTAGTACATGGCTATTGTTTTTGATTGGCCGGTGTACCATGTGGTACACCTTTTTGGACATGGGTAGAATGGAGTATTGGTATAGATGAGTAGGTTTTAAACTCATTCTTTTGGGAACTAGCGGACGGATGTAATTAACACTTAAATACTCGGTAATCCCTGAATGTAAGCGCACGGTATTTGTAAATGGTTAAGTGTTATTCAGTGGCTCGGTACACTATTGGCATCAGACCGTCACTGTAAGTATTAGTAGCCTAGCTAACCGTAGGCGGTTAGCGGCATTGTTTCACCCGCCGTAGTAAGTAGTATATTCCGCTGCAAACTCGTAGGATTAACAGGACGATTAGACGGTAAGCTTAGGATTAGCGGTTGGGGTGTTACAAAAAGTGGTATCAGAGCTTAGTTACGCTCTGATGTCCATAGTACCGAGCATAGGGGATTACCGAGTTAGGATTTCAACCGTCTTAAGACGGATACTTAGAAACCTAACTAGGAATTACCGTTGTTAATAACGGATACCCTTGACGTTCTTAGGAACGATACCTTGCTTAAATTCCAAGACCTTTGAGTCACATCTTGCAAGCCTAATGTAACTGTTAAACATTCAGATGTCAGGACGAGGCCGAGGCCGACCTAGAGGCGAAGCCTCAGATGGAACCGGCGCGCAGACGATAGCTGAGATCGTCGCCGCCAGTAGCATAGATGCTGCCCCAAGTAATCCAAGCTGTACAACAAACTCAGCAGAACCAAACACAAGCGGGGCCAACCCCTCCCCCTCCACCCAGAGAAGCTAATTGGGTGAAAGCTGTAGCGGAACTCCGCCCTCCTTGCTTTAGGGGCGAGAGTGATCCGGCTAAGCTAGAAGCCTACATCTCCGAAATGGAGACGGCATTTGAGACCCTCGAAGCTCCTGCTGGAGTTTGAGTCAGAGTTGCTGCTTATTATCTTAAAGATGCAGCCATGGATTGGTGGAAGCTAATCAAGCAAGAGCACGTCAACGACCCCACCTTTGACTGGGAGTCTTTCACTTCTCTCCTCCGATCAAAATACTATCCTGAACATGTGAAAACCAAGAAGAGGCTAGAGCTGGACGCCTTGAAAATGACAGAGAAGATGTATGCGATGAGTACTACCGAACTTTCACATCCATTCTCCGTCTTCTCCCTGATCTAGGATACACCGGCCAGGTGTTGGTCGATCGCTTCTATGGCGGTCTGAGCCATCGCCTTCGGTACGGTATGGGCTACACTAGATTTACCTCCCTTCAGGTAAATATCAGTTAACCCTTAGTATCATTTCAATTCCTTGAATTCCTTGAATCTTTTCCTTATCCTTTCATAATGAGAATCCCGGCTAATACCTGAAACTTCAGGAGTGCTATCACGCGGCTCTCGCGTTGAGATCACTTGCCAACTAAGGGATGAAGAAACCGCGCTGAAGCGCAAAGCCAATAACAAGAAACTAATGGCGAGGAGCAGAACCAGGGTAAAAGCTGGAAAAAGAAGAAGGGAAATTTCTTTCAACAATCCCAAAAGAAATTCCCAAGTGAGAGCAGTGCCCATGCCGAGCAGGGCAAACCAGTTGAGCTTCTTCAACTTGGTTCTTCTGCACCGGTGGCAGCTAAGCCACTGAGATCATACCCACCTAAGGGTAAACTTCTATTTCCAATTCGTATTCGTATCCGTATTATATCTAGTATATCCACGCACACATGTGCTAACCCTCTAACCTCAGGTTCTAGCTCCGGTCCCGCCAAAACCTTCTCCGATGGCCGCACCTATGTGTGCAGGAAATGCAACCTAGACCATCCCGGCAAGGATTGCTATGGGAGAGAAATCAAATGCTACAACTGTCAGAAGGTAGGCCACACAGCCAATAGATGCCCAGAGAGCACAAAGCCAAAGGGAAGTTTCCAGAACTACAAGCAGAGAGAGGGCAAGGAGGTGGCATCTGGCGATGCACCGGCCCAGCAGGCACCACAGGGACAGGGATCCCGGGTCCTCAGAGGGGCGCACCCCAGAGGCAACCTGTTCTGCATGTGATTAACCGTGATGGGCCCGGTTCGAAGTCCGCCCAGGTAATTAATCTAAACCTTTAATCCTTGAAGTAGTATGACTAAGTAGTAGAGTAACTGTTTGAATGAATGCATGAGTAAATGAATTGAAGTGTGTATTGAGCATGAAATGGAGTAGTTGAACTAGTACTCACCGTAGATGAAATTTGTAACCTTAGGAAGCTTTAGTATCTGTTATCCGATACCGGTTAACCTGAATCAAGAAGAGATCGACATCACCAACCACTACTACACCAACGAACAGTGTCAGGTCATCCGGCCAGGTATGATTTTATTAAGGGATACCTGACACCTGAAGCACAAATTTCAATCATCCGACGATGCAACGAACTAGGAACGGGTCAAGGAGGATTTTATACACCCGAATTCCCCGGTGGAGCGAAGATGAAGCTGAAGATGATGTGCTTGGGAAAGGACTGGAATCCTTATACCAAGACATACCAGGAGACACGACAACATGACGGAGCGACGCCACCGACAATACCTCCAGAGTTTCAGACACGTCACGCAAGCAGTAGAACTTGCACAACAATGTGAACAAGAACCGATTCCCGCACTTGAAGCGGACCTCTGTATCGTCAACTTCTATGAAAAAGAAGGACGACTTGGGTTACACCAAGACAAGGATGAGACAGCGGAATCTCTTGAACAGGGAGTGCCCGTAGTGTCTTGGTCCATTGGTGATGACGCCGTATTCCTGTATAGCGAGCAGAAGCGTGTAGACCTTGCACAGAAACTGGTATTGAGATCAGGAGATGTCCTAATCATGGGTGGAAACTCTAGGATGTTGTATCACGGTATCAATAAGATCAAGCTGAATACAGCACCACCGGCAATAATCAATGCCACACACATGAAACAAGGACGCCTGAACCTTACCTTTAGGAAGTATTAAATTCATAGTACCATGTAATGTATTAGTAACGTGTATTAGAGACACGGTTGTATGATGGTTGGTTTATCAATAAAGAGCAGTGTTGACTTAAATTCCACTTGTGTCCACCATCAATACTTATCCAATTGTGACTTCAATAGGTTGTGGGCTCGGTACCGAAGGTAACCTGAGCATCCTCACCGAAGCACAAGCCGGCAGAAGCGGCACTATCTTAACGGGAACATTCCCAGTAAATGGCATTGATGCCAATGTATTATTCGACTCCGGCGCCTCTCACACTTTCGTATCACCATCTTTTGTGAAGAGGTTGAAGCTAGATGCGGATGAGCTACCGAACTTCATGGTTACTCTCCCATCGAAGGAGCGAGTAGTGCACCAAATACTACCAATCAGCCCATCGAAATTAAAAAGGAAGCGTTTCCCATTTCCTTCATCGAGTTCAATGGATTGGGGTTCGACCTTATCATTGGAATGAATTGGTTGGAGCGGCACAAGGGTAGAATCCTCTGCGCCGAGCATCGTTTGCTGCTCAAGAGTCCTTTGGGGTTACCGTATCTTACCGCCAGAGACCGAGAGAGCCTTCGACCACACTCATATCTGCCATGGCTATGTACCGGAGCTCAGGAAGGGCCAAGAGGTGTATCTTTGTTATGTAAGACCTGGAGCGAGATCCAGAGTTCAGTGATGAAGTACCCATTGTATCCGAGTATCCCGATGTATTCCCTAAGGAGCTACCCGGCATGCCACCACCGAGAGCAGTGGAATTCGAAATTGATCTCTTGCCAGGTACCGGTCCCATTGCTAGGGCACCGTACCGCATGGCACCTGCAGAAATGACCGAACTAAAGGAACAGTTACGAGACCTTCTCGACAAAGGGTTCATACGCCCGAGCGTATCACCCTGGGGAGCACCGGTTCTCTTCGTGAAGAAGAAGGACGGTAGTCTCCGCCTTTGTATTGACTACGCGAGCTGAATGCGGTCACAGTCAAAATAAATACCCATTGCCACGCATCGACGACCTATTCGACCAACTCAAAGGAGCCTCAGTTTTCTCCAAGATCGACCTTCGTTTGGGTACCATCAGATTGCAATCAAGGAACAAGACATTGAGAAAACGGCATTCCGTACCAGATATGGCCACTACGAATTCACAGTGATGCCATTCGGATTGTCAAACGCACCAGCTAAATTCATGGACCTCATGAATCGTTTATTCAGTGAGCAGTTGGACACTTCAGTTGTTGTCTTCATCGACGACATACTTGTATATTCAAAATCAGCAGAGGAACATGAAACCCATTTGAGGAAAGTGCTAGAGACACTGCGCGAGAACCAGCTGTATGCGAAGTTCTCCAAATGCGAGTTCTGGCTTGATCAGGTATCATTCCTTGGACATGTCATCTCGAGCGCAGGTATCTCAGTTGACCCTTCTAAGATAGAAGCTGTACGATCATGGCCTAGACCCAAGACGGTTACCGACATTAGGAGCTTTCTTGGTCTAGCCGGTTACTACCGGAGATTTGTAAGGGACTTCTCAAAAGTCGCCAAGCCCATGACTACACTGATGAAGAAAGATGCACTGTTTGTATGGACAGACGAGTGCGAGCTATCGTTTAAGAGCCTAAAGGACTCATTGACCTCAGCGCCCATCCTTACTCTTCCAGAGGGCACAGAGGGATTTGAGGTATACTGTGATGCATCAGGCAAAGGAATGGGATGCGTACTCATGCAGCATGGCAAGGTTGTTGCTTATGCCTCCCACCAGCTGAAAAAGCATGAGGAGAATTACCCGACACACGACTTAGAGTTAGGAGCCATTGTCTTCGCCTTGAAGATATGACGACACTATCTCTATGGGGTAAGCATCACCATCTACTCCGACCATAAGAGCTTACAGTATGTATTCACCAGAAAGAACTTAACTTGAGACAAAGAAGATGGATGGAATTCCTCTCAGACTATGACATCAATCTGCAGTATAAGGAAGGGAAGGCAAACGTTGTAGCCGACGCCCTGAGCCGTCGAGCACACTCGCTCCATTCGCTACTCGCTTCTTCTAGCTTGGTTGACGAGGTGCGAGATGCTCAGTTGAGCGACCCTTACCTAACCGAAATCAGACAAAAGATTGAGAATGGTACATTTGAGAAGAAAAAGTATGATTTAAACTACATGAAGATGGTTTGATTCGGTTGAATGGCAGGCTATGCGTTCCCCGAAGCAATGCAGAGCTAAGGGATCGCATCCTGCGAGAGTCACATAGTTCTACATTATCAGTCCATCCGGGAGCCTCCAAGATGTACAAAGACATGAAGAGGTACTTCTGGTGGTCTGGAATGAAGTCAGATGTGACAGAATTCGTATTGAGATGCTTAACATGCCAAAAAGTCAAATTCGAACATCGTAGACCGGGCGGAATGGTACAATCGATGCCAGTTCCGGAGTGGAAATTTCATGATATCTCCATGGATTTTGTTGTAGGACTCCCACCTGCTAGGGGAGGACTCAACATGATCTGGGTTGTAGTAGATCGCCTTACCAAGGTTGCCAGATTCATACCGATGAAGGACACCTGGAAGGGTAGTAAAGCTAGCTGAGCTATTCGATAAGGAGATTATCAGACACCACGGAGTCCCAAAGACCATAGTATCTGACCGCGACACCAGATTTCTTTCGAGATACTGGAGAGCCACAGGGAAGCGCTGGGTACAGAATTGAAGTTGAGTACCGCCTTCCATCCTCAAACCGACGGTCAGACAGAATGGACCATCCAGACATTGGAGGACATGCTTCGGGCATGTGCCTTAGACTTTCAGGGGAGTTGGTTAGATAAGCTTCATCTTATCGAGTTCTCGTATAATAATAGTTATCACGCCTCGATTAAGATGTCGCCTTTCCAAGCTCTATACGGTAGACCTTGCCGTACACCTTGTGTTGGGATGAGTCAAGCGAAGCGGTCATCATAGGACCGGAGTACCTTGCAAGTACAAGCTGAAGTTCAACAGATTAGAGCTAAATAAAGGCAGCCCAAGATAGACAGAAATCCTATGCGGATGTGAGACGACGCGACCTTGAGTTCGCCGTGGGCGACCAGGTTTCTTGCGAGTTTCACCTATGAAGGGTGTCTTCCGTTTTGGCCAGAAGGGCAAGCTAAGCCCAAAATTTGTAGGGCCGTACACTATCACCGAAAGAGTTGGTTCAGTAGCCTACAGGTTAGCATTACCTGAGGACTTGGGACGTGTCCATGATGTATTTCATGTGTCACAACTCAAGAAGTACATGGCTGATCCTTCTCATGTGTTGGAGCCCGAGAGACTTTCCATTGAGCCGAATATGAGATATGTTGAAACCCCAGTGAGGATCTTGGATAGGAAGACCAGAGACACTCGCCATAAGTCTATACGAATGGTGAAGGTCCTATGGTCTAACCATGATGTCGAAGAAGCGACATGGGAACTAGAAGATGCCATGAAGGCTAAGTACCCACAGTTGTTCATAGACTAGAGAGTCTAGTGTTAGTATACGGGTACGGGGCGTACCCCTTTTAAGGGGGGTAGAGCCTTTTGCTTTTGCATTGCTTCGGGATAAGCATTGCATTTTGTATGGCACATGTAGTGCAAGTGAATTGGTATGTATGGTGTAATGTGTAATGAATGATGTGTATGTGCAATGTATGGTGTATGTGTATTGTGAATGGTAATGGTGTATTGTGTATTGTGGTATGGTATGAATGAGAATGATGGATTTTGTATGTGGATTGTGAATTGTGTATTGTACTCGAATTGTGTATGCTTGTAATGTGGAATGAAGGAAACACCTCATAGGTGTAGTAAGACATTAGGACAATTGGTTTGCCTAATGAGTAGAATAATGAAACTATTAACCTTGAGCAACTTTGAGGGCAAAGTTTCTTAAGGGGGGTAGATTGAAATACCCCGTAATTAAAAACAGTGATTAATTAGGCTAATAAGTAATTTAGAGGCTTAATTAAGTATAAATAATTACTAGGGAACAAATCCCGAAGAAGAAAACGGATCCTTAAAATGGATTAAAATCACTAACGAACCTTAAAGCGCGTTTTTCGAGGTAACCGGGAAAACGTGTCTTTAAGCGGGTCAAATAGACTCGCAACAATTTTGGTCAACTAAATAATCATTAATAAATATTAGTGAAGCTTTAGGACCAATAAAATCAATAAAACGAGAGATTAGTAAAAACTGTCAAAAACGGGAAGTTGTGGGGTGGAAGTATAAATAACACAAACTTATGTGTCCAATAATGTAAAAAGAATTTTCAAAACCCACATGGGTTCAGTGTGCTGTCCGATTTTGGTCTCACACACACACACTTAACTTCTTTTACTCACAAACAAACAAAACAATAAACACCTTACTTTATTACTTATTTCCCTCACTCACAATTCTCTCTCCTACCCATTCTCTTTTCCCTCACGTGGAGCAGCATCCCCTCACCCTCTCTTTTTTTCCTTCTTCCTCAAGCGATTTCCATGGAATTTTGAGAAGCTCTCACAAAACTACCACTTCTCTCCTTTGTAACTCTCTCCAAACTCTCCAAAAAAAAAACACCACCATTGTAATCCCCCTCAAGAGCTACATTTTCATCTTTCCAAAATTCGAAAACACCCACTTTCGTTTTCATGGGTATGCACCATTTGGAGCTTCAACACCACCATTAGAAGGCCCTTGTTCTCCTTGTTCTTCTAAGGTAAAAATATCTTCAAAAACTCCATCTTTTTCTAGCCTAAATGGCAAAACGAAAATTTAGACTAAACCTTGTTTGGTCTCTTGTATGTCCAGCCGATTTTGGCATTTTGGTGGTGTGAGAAACCTTGTTCTTGAGCTATCCCAAACAGCTCTTGTGCTCTTGGAAGGTAATAAATTTTCTAAACCCTAAAACCTAGATTAAAGCTTGATTAATGGTTAGGGTTAGTTCATAGTATTGAATGGTGTATGTGAATGGTTGTAGTGTTAGTGGATTGAGACTTCAAAACCGGTAGAGAAAGAGGAAGGAGAAAGAAGAAGAAGAAGCTTGTGAAATAACAAGGTAATATACTTGTCCTTGTGTAGTCTTGTAAATGAGTATGTAACAGATTTTTAAGAATGGAAATGTGTATTGTAAAATGATAATGCATTAGTGGTATAATGTGTAAGAGAATATAAGTATTTTGAAGCTTTAAAAGATGTGTAAAACTTGTTGAAAACAGATTGGGAATTAGTGTTTGAGTGCAGGAATTTTTATGAGTGTTTTAGTATTGGTATTGTATATGGGAGCTTGTATTTTGATATGGTATAAAACAGGTGAATTGAGTAATGGGATGTGAGCGAAACAATGTGGTGAGTGTATAAAATTATAAGGGAGACTATGGCAAAATTTGCCTAGGATTAGAACACTTAGAGGATTAAAACTAGGTGACTAATGTGAGTGTGTAACAGATTTTGTTTGAGGAAGGTAGAGGGTAAGTTGAGAGAGATAAATAATGTATTCTAAATGCATAAGGAGTGTTAGAAATGGCATTAGACGAGAGAGATATAGAAGAGGAGTGTAAGTGCTAAAATCTGTAGCAAGATGTAACTAGAGAAGAAACTAGTTTGAGTGTTGTATGAAACTTGGAAAATTATGTGAGTGAATGAGTATAGAATTGTGTAAGGAGTTAATGAATGAACTAAGGTGTATTAGGAGGTTTAATTAGTGTTATAACATGTGGGAATAAGTGTAGGAACAATGGGGGGAAGTAATGGGTAAAAGAGAGGACTGAAAACAGAAATGAAAATGCAAAATGGGCCCGACCTACCTTGCGACCGGACTTGCAAGTCTGGTCGGAGTAGAAAATTTTCCGTCAGAAAGCTACTGGAATCGACCGGACTTGCGACCGGACTTGCAAGTCCGGTCGGACCAGAAAAATTCCCGACGAAACCTTCTGGAATGGACCGGATTGCGACCGGACTTGCAAGTCCGGTCGACCAGAAGAATTTCCGTAATTGAGCTACTGGAATGGACCGGACTTGCAAGGTAGGTCGCAAGTCCGGTCCTGTCAAAAAAAAAATTATTAAAAAAATTATTTAATTTAATAATAATTATATATATATATATGTAGTTAGCCCCATATAGCCTATATATATATTATAATACATATATATGTACATGTATGTAAGCATGCCAATAGTAAGTAAGAAAATGAAACTTAAGGTAATGAAAGATAAGTAAGTAATGTGTGTGTAAGAAGTATAAGGACATAGTAAGTAGGACTTAAGTTGATGATAGTAATATTAATCATTCATTTGTACATATATAATAGGATTTGATTTGTGACACCGAAGGACGTTTGGAAACACGTACGACGGTGAACGGTATGGATTCCTCATGCCCCGTATGCTATCTTGGTTACTCTGATTTGTGTGTTGTGTGCTATTGATCACCAAATAAGATAAATGCACGAATCGGAGTTAATATGCATACTTGTGAATATGTAGTGTTGTATGATGTTGTATCTCTTCTTAAAATCTTAGTTTGTATAATTCATGAAATGTTGGATGAATATGAATGTGTGTATGTATGACGTATTGTACTGTGACCGATTGTGATGTGTTTGGACTTCTAACTTATTCCTAACAAGCTAACCATCCTAACTTAAAATGGTAATTAAATTGGAATGAGTAGAAGTCCGATATAGTTTCGGCCGCGTGAGGATGCGGAGTCACGAGAGGTTGGCTCCAATTCCTGACTCTTAAGCTGGTCCGCGGCCCAAACCCCTTAAATGGGTAGCATCCCGGATTGGTGAGTCAAGTAAATCCCGGATGTGGGACGGAGTAGTCCCCAAGGCCGGAGGTCCCGACGACTTAACTCGAGTATAAGTAAGTAAGTAAGAATGAGTAAGTATGTGAATGGAAGTAAGTAAGTGTAAGTAAAAGTAAGTATTGTGAATGAGTAAAAGAGTAATATGCATCCCGATTAACCCGGATGCACAATTTGGCTAACCTTGCGAAGGTAAGTAATGTATGCACTATTGTATTGTTGCCTTGAACTGTAAATGGTATCGAGTATGTATGTATGATGTATGCAAAGCATGTATGTATGAAAGTAACGAACTGCATGTTTAGTGGACGTCAAATAGTCGGCGTGCCCTAGCTAGCACGCGGTATATGCGGAGTTCATGCGCAGCTTTTGCTGAGCCCCTTGGGGCGATGTTTTTACTACACGCAGGTACCCGCGAAGGATGAAGACTAGGAAGTTGAAGTTTAATTTCTTGTCTTCTTTTTGGTATTGTAAACAATGAATTTGATTGGTGTACTGAGTAGTACATGGCTATTGTTTTTGATTGGCCGGTGTACCATGTGGTACACCTTTTTGGACATGGGTAGAATGGAGTATTGGTATAGATGAGTAGGTTTTAAACTCATTCTTTTGGGAACTAGCGGACGGATGTAATTAACTACTTAAATACTCGGTAATCCCTGAATGTAAGCGCACGGTATTTGTAAATGGTTAAGTGTTATTCAGTGGCTCGGTACACTATTGGCATCAGACCGTCACTGTAAGTATTAGTAGCCTAGCTAACCGTATGGGCGGTTAGCGGCATTGTTTCACCCGCCGTAGTAAGTAGTAATATTCCGCTGCAAACTCGTAGGATTAACAGGACGATTAGACGGTAAGCTTAGGATTAGCGGTTGGGGTGTTACAAAAAGTGGTATCAGAGCTAGTTACGCTCTGATGTCCATAGTACCGAGCATAGGGGATTACCGAGTTAGGATTTCAACCGTCTTAAGACGGATACTTAGAAACCTAACTAGGAATTACCGTTGTTAATAACGGATACCCTTGACGTTCTTAGGAACGATACCTTGCTTAAATTCCAAGACCTTTGAGTCACATCTTGCAAGCCTAATGTAACTGTTAAACATTCAGATGTCAGGACGAGGCCGAGGCCGACCTAGAGGCGAAGCCTCAGATGGAACCGGCGCGCAGACGATAGCTGAGATCGTCGCCGCCACGTAGCATAGATGCTGCCCCAAGTAATCCAAGCTGTACAACAAACTCAGCAGAACCAAACACAAGCGGGGCCAACCCCTCCCCCTCCACCCAGAGAAGCTAATTGGGTGAAAGCTGTAGCGGAACTCCGCCCTCCTTGCTTTAGGGGCGAGAGTGATCCGGCTAAGCTAGAAGCCTACATCTCCGAAATGGAGACGGCATTTGAGACCCTCGAAGCTCCTGCTGGAGTTTGAGTCAGAGTTGCTGCTTATTATCTTAAAGATGCAGCCATGGATTGGTGGAAGCTAATCAAGCAAGAGCACGTCAACGACCCCACCTTTGACTGGGAGTCTTTCACTTCTCTCCTCCGATCAAAATACTATCCTGAACATGTGAAAACCAAGAAGAGGCTAGAGCTGGACGCCCTTGAAAATGACAGAGAAGATGTATGCCGATGAGTACTACCCGAACTTTCACATCCATTCTCCGTCTTCTCCCTGATCTAGGATACACCGGCCAGGTGTTGGTCGATCGCTTCTATGGCGGTCTGAGCCATCGCCTTCGGTACGGTATGGGCTACACTAGATTTACCTCCCTTCAGGTAAATATCAGTTAACCCTTAGTATCATTTCAATTCCTTGAATTCCTTGAATCTTTTCCTTATCCTTTCATAATTGAGAATCCCGGCTAATACCTGAAACTTCAGGAGTGCTATCACGCGGCCTCTCGCGTTGAGATCACTTGCCAACTAAGGGATGAAGAAACCGCGCTGAAGCGCAAAGCCAATAACAAGAACACTAATGGCGAGGAGCAGAACCAGGGTAAAAGCTGGAAAAAGAAGAAGGGAAATTTCTTTCAACAATCCCAAAAGAAATTCCCAAGTGAGAGCAGTGCCCATGCCGAGCAGGGCAAACCAGTTGAGCTTCTTCAACTTGGTTCTTCTGCACCGGTGGCAGCTAAGCCACTGAGATCATACCCACCTAAGGGTAAACTTCTATTTCCAATTCGTATTCGTATCCGTATTATATCTAGTATATCCACGCACACATGTGCTAACCCTCTAACCTCAGGTTCTAGCTCCGGTCCCGCCAAAACCTTCTCCGATGGCCGCACCTATGTGTGTAGGAAATGAAACCTAGACCATCCCGGCAAGGATTGCTATGGGAGAGAAATCAAATGCTACAACTGTCAGAAGGTAGGCCACACAGCCAATAGATGCCCAGAGAGCACAAAGCCAAAGGGAAGTTTCCAGAACTACAAGCAGAGAGAGGGCAAGGAGGTGGCATCTGGCGATGCACCGGCCCAGCAGGCACCACAGGGACAGGGATCCCGGGGTCCTCAGAGGGGCGCACCCCAGAGGCAACCTGTTCTGCATGTGATTAACCGTGATGGGCCCGGTTCGAAGTCCGCCCAGGTAATTAATCTAAACCTTTAATCCTTGAAGTAGTATGACTAAGTAGTAGAGTAACTGTTTGAATGAATGCATGAGTAAATGAATTGAAGTGTGTATTGAGCATGAAATGGAGTAGTTGAACTAGTACTCACCGTAGATGAAATTTGTAACCTTAGGAAGCTTTAGTATCTGTTATCCGATACCGGTTAACCTGAATCAAGAAGAGATCGACATCACCAACCACTACTACACCAACGAACAGTGTCAGGTCATCCGGCCAGGTATGATTTATTAAGGGAATACCTGACACCTGAAGCACAAATTTCAATCATCCGACGATGCAACGAACTAGGAACGGGTCAAGGAGGATTTTATACACCCGAATTCCCCGGTGGAGCGAAGATGAAGCTGAAGATGATGTGCTTGGGAAAGGACTGGAATCCTTATACCAAGACATACCAGGAGACACGACAACATGACGGAGCGACGCCACCGACAATACCTCCAGAGTTTCAGACACTCGTCACGCAAGCAGTAGAACTTGCACAACAATGTGAACAAGAACCGATTCCCGCACTTGAAGCGGACCTCTGTATCGTCAACTTCTATGAAAAAAGGACGACTTGGGTTACACCAAGACAAGGATGAGACAGCGGAATCTCTTGAACAGGGAGTGCCCGTAGTGTCTTGGTCCATTGGTGATGACGCCGTATTCCTGTATAGCGAGCAGAAGCGTGTAGACCTTGCACAGAAACTGGTATTGAGATCAGGAGATGTCCTAATCATGGGTGGAAACTCTAGGATGTTGTATCACGGTCAATAAGATCAAGCTGAATACAGCACCACCGGCAATAATCAATGCCACACACATGAAACAAGGACGCCTGAACCTTACCTTTAGGAAGTATTAAATTCATAGTGCCATGTAATGTATTAGTAACGTGTATTAGAGACACGGTTTGTATGATGGTTGGTTTATCAATAAAGAGCAGTGTTGACTTAAATTCCACTTGTGTCCACCATCAATACTTATCCAATTGTGACTTCAATAGGTTGTGGGCTCGGTACCGAAGGTAACCTGAGCATCCTCACCGAAGCACAAGCCGGCAGAAGCGGCACTATCTAACGGGAACATTCCCAGTAAATGGCATTGATGCCAATGTATTATTCGACTCCGGCGCCTCTCACACTTTCGTATCACCATCTTTGTGAAGAGGTTGAAGCTAGATGCGGATGAGCTACCGAACTTCATGGTTACTCTCCCATCGAAGGAGCGAGTAAGTGCACCAAATACTACCAATCAGCCACCATCGAAATTAAA
Organism: Limonium bicolor; assembly: GCA_023374045.1. Classification (NCBI taxonomy): domain Eukaryota; kingdom Viridiplantae; phylum Streptophyta; class Magnoliopsida; order Caryophyllales; family Plumbaginaceae; genus Limonium; species Limonium bicolor. The sequence goes on along the minus strand of CM041780.1, from coordinate 219,473,696 downwards.
AAGGAAGCGTTTCCCATTTCCTTCATCGAGTTCAATGGATTGGGATTCGACCTTATCATTGGAATGAATTGGTTGGAGCGGCACAAGGGTAGAATCCTCTGCGCCGAGCATCGTTTGCTGCTCAAGAGTCCTTCTGGGGTTACCGTATCTTACCGCCAGAGACCGAGAGAGCCTTCGACCACACTCATATCTGCCATGGCTATGTACCGGGAGCTCAGGAAGGGCCAAGAGGTGTATCTTTGTTATGTACAAGACCTGGAGCGAGATCCAGAGTTCAGTGATGAAGTACCCATTGTATCCGAGTATCCCGATGTATTCCCTAAGGAGCTACCCGGCATGCCACCACCGAGAGCAGTGGAATTCGAAATTGATCTCTTGCCAGGTACCGGTCCCATTGCTAGGGCACCGTACCGCATGGCACCTGCAGAAATGACCGAACTAAAGAACAGTTACGAGACCTTCTCGACAAAGGGTTCATACGCCCGAGCGTATCACCCTGGGGAGCACCGGTTCTCTTCGTGAAGAAGAAGGACGGTAGTCTCCGCCTTTGTATTGACTACCGCGAGCTGAATGCGGTCACAGTCAAAAATAAATACCCATTGCCACGCATCGACGACCTATTCGACCAACTCAAAGGAGCCTCAGTTTTCCAAGATCGACCTTCGTTCTGGGTACCATCAGATTGCAATCAAGGAACAAGACATTGAGAAAACGGCATTCCGTACCAGATATGGCCACTACGAATTCACAGTGATGCCATTCGGATTGTCAAACGCACCAGCTAAATTCATGGACCTCATGAATCGTTTATTCAGTGAGCAGTTGGACACTTCAGTTGTGTCTTCATCGACGACATACTTGTATATTCAAAATCAGCAGAGGAACATGAAACCCATTTGAGGAAAGTGCTAGAGACACTGCGCGAGAACCAGCTGTATGCGAAGTTCTCCAAATGCGAGTTCTGGCTTGATCAGGTATCATTCCTTGGACATGTCATCTCGAGCGCAGGTATCTCAGTTGACCCTTCTAAGATAGAAGCTGTACGATCATGCCTAGACCCAAGACGGTTACCGACATTAGGAGCTTTCTTGGTCTAGCCGGTTACTACCGGAGATTTGTAAGGGACTTCTCGAAAGTCGCCAAGCCATGACTACACTGATGAAGAAAGATGCACTGTTTGTATGGACAGACGAGTGCGAGCTATCGTTTAAGAGCCTAAAGGACTCATTGACCTCAGCGCCCATCCTTACTCTTCCAGAGGGCACAGAGGGATTTGAGGTATACTGTGATGCATCAGGCAAAGGAATGGGATGCGTACTCATGCAGCATGGCAAGGTTGTTGCTTATGCCTCCCCAGCTGAAAAAGCATGAGGAGAATTACCCGACACACGACTTAGAGTTAGGAGCCATTGTCTTCGCCTTGAAGATATGACGACACTATCTCTATGGGGTAAGCATCACCATCTACTCCGACCATAAGAGCTTACAGTATGTATTCACCAGAAAGAACTTAACTTGAGACAAAGAAGATGGATGGAATTCCTCTCAGACTATGACATCAATCTGCAGTATAAGGAAGGGAAGGCAAACGTTGTAGCCGACGCCCTGAGCCGTCGAGCACACTCGCTCCATTCGCTACTCGCTTCTTCTAGCTTGGTTGACGAGGTGCGAGATGCTCAGTTGAGCGACCCTTACCTAACCGAAATCAGACAAAAGATTGAGAATGGTACATTTGAGAAGAAAAAGTATGATTTTAAACTACATGAAGATGGTTTGATTCGGTTGAATGGCAGGCTATGCGTTCCCCGAAGCAATGCAGAGCTAAGGGATCGCATCCTGCGAGAGTCACATAGTTCTACTTATCAGTCCATCCGGGAGCCTCCAAGATGTACAAAGACATGAAGAGGTACTTCTGGTGGTCTGGAATGAAGTCAGATGTGACAGAATTCGTATTGAGATGCTTAACATGCCAAAAAGTCAAATTCGAACATCGTAGACCGGGCGGAATGGTACAATCGATGCCAGTTCCGGAGTGGAAATTTCATGATATCTCCATGGATTTTGTTGTAGGACTCCCACCTGCTAGGGGAGGACTCAACATGATCTGGGTTGTAGTAGATCGCCTTACCAAGGTTGCCAGATTCATACCGATGAAGGACACCTGGAAGGTAGTAAAGCTAGCTGAGCTATTCGATAAGGAGATTATCAGACACCACGGAGTCCCAAAGACCATAGTATCTGACCGCGACACCAGATTTCTTTCGAGATACTGGAGAGCCACAGGGAAGCGCTGGGTACAGAATTGAAGTTGAGTACCGCCTTCCATCCTCAAACCGACGGTCAGACAGAAAGGACCATCCAGACATTGGAGGACATGCTTCGGGCATGTGCCTTAGACTTTCAGGGGAGTTGGTTAGATAAGCTTCATCTTATCGAGTTCTCGTATAATAATAGTTATCACGCCTCGATTAAGATGTCGCCTTTCCAAGCTCTATACGGTAGACCTTGCCGTACACCCTTGTGTTGGGATGAGTCAAGCGAAGCGGTCATCATAGGACCGGAGTACCTTAAGCAAGTACAAGCTGAAGTTCAACAGATTAGAGCTAATATAAGGCAGCCCAAGATAGACAGAAATCCTATGCGGATGTGAGACGACGCGACCTTGAGTTCGCCGTGGGCGACCAGTGTTCTTGCGAGTTTCACCTATGAAGGGTGTCTTCCGTTTTGGCCAGAAGGGCAAGCTAAGCCCAAAATTTGTAGGGCCGTACACTATCACCGAAAGAGTTGGTTCAGTAGCCTACAGGTTAGCATTACCTGAGGACTTGGGACGTGTCCATGATGTATTTCATGTGTCACAACTCAAGAAGTACATGGCTGATCCTTCTCATGTGTTGGAGCCTGAGAGACTTTCCATTGAGCCGAATATGAGATATGTTGAAACCCCAGTGAGGATCTTGGATAGGAAGACCAGAGACACTCGCCACAAGTCTATACGATTGGTGAAGGTCCTATGGTCTAACCATGATGTCGAAGAAGCGACATGGGAACTAGAAGATGCCATGAAGGCTAAGTACCCACAGTTGTTCATAGACTAGAGAGTCTAGTGTTAGTATACGGGTACGGGGCGTACCCCTTTTAAGGGGGGTAGAGCCTTTTTGCTTTTGCATTGCTTCGGGATAAGCATTGCATTTTGTATGGCACATGTAGTGCAAGTGAATTGGTATGTATGTGTAATGTGTAGTGAATGATGTGTATGTGCGATGTATGGTGTAATGTGTATTGTGAATGGTAATGGTGTATTGTGTATTGTGGTATGGTATGAATGAGAATGATGGATTTTGTATGTGGATTGTGAATTGTGTATTGTACTCGAATTGTGTATGCTTGTAATGTGGAATGAAGGAAACACCTCATAGGTGTAGTAAGACACATTAGGACAATTGGTTTGCCTAATGAGTAGAATAATGAAACTATTAACCTTGAGCAACTTTGAGGGCAAAGTTTCTTAAGGGGGGTAGATTGAAATACCCCGTAATTAAAAACAGTGATTAATTAGGCTAATAAGTAATTTAGAGGCTTAATTAAGTATAAATAATTACTAGGGAACAAATCCCGAAGAAAACGGATCCTTAAAATGGATTAAAATCACTAACGAACCTTAAAGCGCGTTTTTCGAGGTAACCGGGAAAACGTGTCTTTAAGCGGGTCAAATAGACTCGCAACAATTTTGGTCAACTAAATAATCATTAATAAATATTAGTGAAGCTTTAGGACCAATAAAATCAATAAAACGAGAGATTAGTAAAAACTGTCAAAAACGGGAAGTTGTGGGGTGGAAGTATAAATAACACAAACTTATGTGTCCAATAATGTAAAAAGAATTTTCAAAACCCACATGGGTTCAGTGTGCTGTCCGATTTTGGTCTCACACACACACACACTTAACTTCTTTTTACTCACAAACAAACAAAACAATAACACCTTACTTTATTACTTTATTTCCCTCACTCACAATTCTCTCTCCTACCCATTCTCTCTTTTCCCTCACGTGGAGCAGCATCCCCTCACCCTCTCTTTTCTTCTCCTTCTTCCTCAAGCGATTTCCATGGCATTTTGAGAAGCTCTCACAAAACTACCACTTCTCTCCTTTGTAACTCTCTCCAAACTCTTCCAAAAATTATAAAAACACCACCATTGTAATCCCCTCCTCAAGAGCTACATTTTCATCTTTCCAAAATTCGAAAACACCCACTTTCGTTTTCATGGGTATGCACCATTTGGAGCTTCAACACCACCATTAGAAGGCCCTTGTTCTCCTTGTTCTTCTAAGGTAAAAATATCTTCAAAAACTCCATCTTTTTCTAGCCTAAATGGCAAAACGAAAATTTAGACTAAACCTTGTTTGGTCTCTTGTATGTCCAGCCGATTTTGGCATTTTGGTGGTGTGAGAAACCTTGTTCTTGAGCTATCCCAAACAGCTCTTGTGCTCTTGGAAGGTAATAAATTTTCTAAACCCTAAAACCTAGATTAAAGCTTGATTAATGGTTAGGGTTAGTTCATAGTATTGAATGGTGTATGTGAATGGTTGTAGTGTTAGTGGATTGAGACTTCAAAACCGGTAGAGAAAGAGGAAGGAGAAAGAAAGAAGAAGCTTGTGAAATAACAAGGTAATATACTTGTCCTTGTGTAGTCTTGTAAATGAGTATGTAACAGATTTTTAAGAATGGAAATGTGTATTGTAAAATGATAATGCATTAGTGGTATAATGTGTAAGAGAATATAAGTATTTTGAAGCTTTAAAAGATGTGTAAAACTTGTTGAAAACAGATTGGGAATTAGTGTTTGAGTGCAGGAATTTTTATGAGTGTTTTAGTATTGGTATTGTATATGGGAGCTTGTATTTTGATATGGTATATAAACAGGTGAATTGAGTAATGGGATGTGAGCGAAACAATGTGGCGAGTGTATAAAATTATAAGGGAGACTATGGCAAAATTTGCCTAGGATTAGAACACTTAGAGGATTAAAACTAGGTGACTAATGTGAGTGTGTAACAGATTTTGTTTGAGGAAGGTAGAGTAAGTTGAGAGAGATAAATAATGTATTCTAAATGCATAAGGAGTGTTAGAAATGGCATTAGACGAGAGAGATATAGAAGAGGAGTGTAAGTGCTAAAATCTGTAGCAAGATGTAACTAGAGAAGAAACTAGTTTGAGTGTTGTATGAAACTTGGAAAATTATGTGAGTGAATGAGTATAGAATTGTGTAAGGAGTTAATGAATGAACTAAGGTGTATTAGGAGGTTTAATTAGTGTTATAACATGTGGGAATAAGTGTAGGAACAATGGGGAAGTAATGGGTAAAAGAGAGGACTGAAAACAGAAATGAAAATGCAAATACTGGGCCCGACCTACCTTGCGACCGGACTTGCAAGTCTGGTCGGAGTAGAAAATTTTCCGTCAGAAAGCTACTGGAATCGACCGGACTTGCGACCGGACTTGCAAGTCCGGTCGGACCAGAAAAATTCCCCGACGAAACCTTCTGGAATGGACCGGACTTGCGACCGGACTTGCAAGTCCGGTCGACCAGAAGAATTTCCGTAATTTGAGCTACTGGAATGGACCGGACTTGCAAGGTAGGTCGCAAGTCCGGTCCTGTCAAAAAAAAAATTATTAAAAAAATTATTTTAATTTTAATAATAATTATATATATATATGTATGTTAGCCCACATATATATATATATATATATATATATACATATATATGTACATGTATGTAAGCATGCCAATAGTAAGTAAGAAAATGAAACTTAAGGTAATGAAAGATAAGTAAGTAATGTGTAAGTGTAAGAAGTATAAGGACATAGTAAGTAGGACTTAAGTTGATGATAGTAATATTAATCATTCATTTGTACATATATAATAGGATTTGATTTGTGACACCGAAGGACGTTTGGAAACACGTACGACGGTGAACGGTATGGATTCCTCATGCCCCGTATGCTATCTTGGTTACTCTGATTTGTGTGTGTGCTATTGATCACCAAATAAGATAAATGCACGAATCGGAGTTAATATGCATACTTGTGAATATGTAGTGTTGTATGATGTTGTATCTCTTCTTAAAATCTTAGTTTGTATAATTCATGAAATGTTTGGATGAATATGAATGTGTGTATGTATGACATATTGTACTGTGACCGATTGTGATGTGTTTGGACTTCTAACTTATTCCTAACAAGCTAACCATCCTAACTTAAAATGGTAATTAAATTGGAATGAGTAGAAGTCCGATATAGTTTCGGCCACGCGTGAGGATGCGGAGTCACGAGAGGTTGGCTCCAATTCCTGACTCTTAAGCTTGTCCGCGGCCCAAACCCCTTAAATGGGTAGCATCCCGGATTGGTGAGTCAAGTAAATCCCGGATGTGGGACGGAGTAGTCCCCAAGGCCGGAGGTCCCGACGACTTAACTCGAGTATAAGTAAGTAAGTAAGAATGAGTAAGTATGTGAATGGAAGTAAGTAAGTGTAAGTAAAAGTAAGTATTGTGAATGAGTAAAAGAGTAATATGCATCCCGATTAACCCGGATGCACAATTTGGCTATCCTTGCGAAGGTAAGTAATGTATGCACTATTGTATTGTTGCCTTGAACTGTAAATGGCATCGAGTATGTATGTATGATTGTATGCAAAGCATGTATGTATGAAAGTAACGAACTGCATGTTTAGTGGACGTCAAATAGTCGGCGTGCCCTAGCTAGCACGCGGTATATGCGGAGTTCATGCGCAGCTTTTGCTGAGCCCCTTGGGGCGATGTTTTTACTACACGCAGGTACCCGCGAAGGATGAAGACTAGGAAGTTGAAGTTTAATTTCTTGTCTTCTTTTTGGTATTGTAAACAATGAATTTGATTGGTGTACTGAGTAGTACATGGCTATTGTTTTGATTGGCCGGTGTACCATGTGGTACACCTTTTTGGACATGGGTAGAATGGAGTATTGGTATAGATGAGTAGGTTTTAAACTCATTCTTTTGGGAACTAGCGGACGGATGTAATTAACTACTTAAATACTCGGTAATCCCTGAATGTAAGCGCACGGTATTTGTAAATGGTTAAGTGTTATTCAGTGGCTCGGTACACTATTGGCATCAGACCGTCACTGTAAGTATTAGTAGCCTAGCTAACCGTATGGGCGGTTAGCGGCATTGTTTCGCCCGCCGTAGTAAGTAGTAATATTCCGCTGCAAACTCGTAGGATTAACAGGACGATTAGACGGTAAGCTTAGGATTAACGGTTGGGGTGTTACATTCACGAAGAGGACCGGTGCTCCCCAGGGTGATACGCTCGGGCGTATAAACCCTTTGTCGAGAAGATCCCGTAGTTGCTCTTTGAGTTCTGTCATTTCTGCTGGTGTCATACGGTATGGTGCCCTTGCAATGGGACCAGTACCCGGTACAAGGTCGATTTCGAATTCTACTGCTCTCTGTGGTGGCATACCAGGTAGCTCTTTCGGGAATACATCATGGAATTCTGAGACTACGGTCACATCATCACTGAATTCTGGATCTCGTTCCAGATCTTGCACATGGCATAAATACACTTCATGTCCTTTCTGAGCTCCGGTACATTGCCATAGCGGAGATGACTGTAGTTGAAGGCTCTCTCGGCCTCTGGCGGTATGAAACAGTGACCCCAGATGGAATCTTGAGCAGCCAGCGATGCTCGGCGCATAGGATTCTCCCCTTGTGCCGCTCCAACCAGTTCATTCTGATTATCAAGTCGAATCCCAACCCGTTGAATTCAATGAATGAGATGGGAAATGCTTCGCCTTTGATTTGAATTGTGGCGGTGGTAATACTTAGTACACTTTACCCCCGTCCTTCGACGGGAGAGTAACCAAAAATTTGGAGCTCATCTGCGTCTAGCCCCAACCTTGTAGCGAATGTATGGGGCTATACAAAGGTGTGAGAGGCGCCGGAGTCGAATAATAACTGAGGCTTCGATGCCGTTTACTGGAATGTCCCCATTAGAATGGGCCGCTCTTGCCAGCTTGTTCTTCTTCGGTGAGGATACTCAGGTTACCTTCTGGTACCGAGTCCACAACCTATTGATTCATAAGATATAAGTAGATGGTGGAGAACGCAAGTGGAATTTAAATAACCACCACTGCTTTTTTAATAACCATCCATCATACATACTGTGTCTCTAATACACATTACTACTGGATTACATGATGCTACAAGATTAATACTTTCTAAAGGTAAGGTTCAGGCGTCCTGGTTTCATGTGTGTGGCATTGATTATTGCCGGTGGTGCCGTATTCAGCTTGATCTTCTGGATCCTGTGATACAACAACCTTGATTTTCCACCCATGATTAGGACATCTCCTTATCTCAATACCAATTTCTCTGTGAGGTCCACACGCTTCTGCTCGCTATACGAAAATACGGCGTCATCACCAATGGACCAAGACACTACGGGCACTCCTAGTTCGAGAGATTCCGCTGTCTCGTCCTTATCTTGGTGTAAGCCAAGTCGTCCTTCTTTCTCATAGAAGTTGACGATACATAGATCTGCTTCAAGTGCATTGGTTCATCTTCACATTGTTGTGTAATTTCTACAGCTTGAGTGACAAGCATTTGAAATTCCGGGGGTATTGCTGGAGGTCCGGCTCCGTCTCCTGCACGCGTCGTTTGGTATGCCTTGGTATAAGGATTCCAATCCTTTCCCAAGCACATCATTTTCAGCTTCATTGTAGCTCCACCGGGGAATTCGGGTGTATAAAATCCTCCTGGACCCATTCCTAACTCGTTGCATCGTCGGATGATTGAGACTTGTGCTTTGGGTGTGAGGTATCCTTTTAATAAAATCATACCTGGGCGGATGACCTGACACTGATTGTGTCGAAGTGGTGAGTGGCGATGTCGGTCTTTCATGAGGTGAGTTCGAAGGTATTGGGTAACAGATAAGGAATTTCCCTAAGGTGGTAAATTATATCTAGAGTGAGTTCTAGGCTTACTAATTCATTTCATGCTCAATACATACTTCCATGTTACTTATTCATGTTCAATTTCATACTTCAAGTACTTACGCATTCATACTCCCATTCATACAATTACTTTAATACTTAGTCATGCTCTTCAAGGATTAAAGGTTACGGTATTACCTGGGCCGGACTTAGTCCGGTCCATCACGGTCAATGATGTGTAAGGCCGACTGCCTCTACGGTGCGCCCTTCTGCGGACCTCGGGATCCCTGTCCCTGTGAGGCATGCTGGGCATGAGCATCGCCAGGTGCAGTCTCCTTGCCTTCACGCTGCTTGTAGCCCTGATAATTGCCCTTGGGCTTAGAATTCTCCGGGCATGCATTAGCACGGTGACCCGGTTTCTGGCAAGTGAAGCAGCGGATCTCCCTTCCTTGGCAATCTGTGCCAGGATGATCCTTGTTGCAGTTACGGCATATGTAGCTGCGGCCATCAGATTGGTTCTTGCCTTGGCCAAATCCAGAACCTATAGCTTCCAAGTTAGCAAGGTTCGGTATACTTACAATACTCTATATACATACGTTTTTACAAGTGTACTAATTCGGTTTCGGGTTCTTACCCTTGTAGGGCTGAGACCTCAGTGGCTTCGCTGCCACTGGTGCGGTGTAGGCAATCTGTAACGGTTCAGCTACCTTGCCCTTCTCAGTATGGGCTCCGCCGTCTCCTGAGGTGTTCTTATGGTGGGAATGCTTCCCCTTCTTCTTCTTCCAAGGTCTGGCTTGGTTTTGGTCATCGGAGGTGTTACCCTTGCCGCTCACCTTGCGCTTCAGCGCTTGCTCCTCATCTCTTAGCTGGCAGGTGATCTCAACTCGAGATGCAGCGTGGTAACACTCCTGAATTACTTAGGCGTTAGGTTACACTTACATACGGGAATACTAATTCACATTACTCATGGCTTTTAAGGGTTCAACGATGTTTACTTGAAGGGAGGTAAACCGTGTGAAGCCCATGCCATACCGGAGTCGATGGCTCAATCCGCCATAGAAGCGGTCGACCAAGACTTGGTTGGTATACCCAAGGTCGGGTAGAAGTCTGAGAAGAGAGGTGAAGGTGCGGTAATATTCATCAACCGTCATCTTCTCGGTCATTTTCAGTGCATCGAGCTCAAGCCTTTTCTTGGTCTTGACATGCTCGGGGTAATACTTAGATCGGAGGAGAGAGGTGAATGCTTCCCATCCGAATGCGGGATCAGCTATGTGCTCGGCCTTAATGAGCTTCCACCAGTCCATAGCCGCATCCTTGAGGTAGTACGCAGCTATCCTCACCCGAACTCCTGCGGGAGTCTCAAGTGTCTCGAAGGCCGTCTCCATCTCAGAGAGATAAGCCTCGAGCTTGGCGGGGTCGCTCTCGCCTCTAAAGCATGGAGATCGAAGGTCGGTGACGGCTTTTACACAATTGGTCTCACAGGGATGAGGTGGGTCGGGCGGCTGCTGTTGTTGCTGCTGTTGTTGAGTTTGTTGTGTTTGTTGTACAACAGTAATTACTTGTGTTAGCATCTGTGCTACCGTGGCGGCGACGATCTCAGCTATCGTCTGCGCGCCCGGTTCTTCGTTGCCACCTCCTCTAGGTCGGCCTGGACCTCTTCCTGACATCTGAACAAGTGTGGAAGACATTAGATGTTGTGATACTATGACCTCATGGTCTTCATTCAAACAATGGTATTGTCTTCGCAGACGTTAAGGTTATCCGTTGTTAACAACGGTAGTTCCTAGTTAGGTTTCTAAGTATCCGTTTTAAATGGTTGAAATCCTAACTGGGTAATCACTACACTTAGGATTCTAATCATCAGAACGAGACTTCGCCCTGATACCACTTTTTGTAACACCCCTACCGCTAATCCTTCCATTATCCTCTGATTATTCCCATGATTACCTTACTCGCAGCGGAATACTTACTTACTTCCGGCGGGTGATACAACGCCGTTAACCATCCAAGGTTTAACAAGGCTACTACTACTTACGTATCGGTCTGACGAGATAATTGAATACATACTACTTACTTACATACCAAACTTACTTACATTTGATTACCGAGTATGCAAATATACGAATTACAATCCAATGCTACTCCCCAAAAATTAAGAGTTTATACAACTACTCTTTACTATCCAATCATGAATTCCTTATCCAAAAAGGTGTACCACATGGTACACCGGCTACACAAAATGGCCTTAGCCGGGTACAACTCGGTACACCATCCAAACCTACTAACTATACCAAAAAGGATTACACCCGGACCTTACTCTACCATCACGCCTCGCGGGTACCTGTAGAATAAAAACATTCCCCCTAGGGGGTCAGCTTACGCTGCATATGATAACCGCATACCCCGCGTGCTAGCGAGGGTACGCCAACTAATTGGTTGAGTACATGCGGTTCGTTTCATTCATACATACATACATACATGCTTTATACAATACAATTCAATACATTCCATACACAAGGCATACATACATACAATACATGCAAGGAAGACAATTCAAGTCAACCGTCCATACTTACCCATACTCACCGCATTACGGAGATACAATTCTCCAATACATACAAAGGTCCAGTTAGCTTCTTTACACACCCGGATTAATCGGGTGTTCAATACTTTTTACTCCAGGTCAGTGACTTACAATAGTCAAGACCAATATACATACAATACTTATTTCTTGCATACTTTACTTCCAGTTAAGTCGGTATGACCTCCGGGCAGGGATTACTACATCCCACCACCGGGCCTTAGGGTGGCCCACTAATCCAGGATGCTACCCATTCAAGGGATTTGGTCCATGGAAAAGATTATAGCCAGGATTCGGATCCAACCTCTTATGTTTCCTTATCCTCACACGTGGCCGAAACTATATCGGGCTTCTACTCATTCCATTTTACTCATTACTCATGTTAGGAGTTAGATCGTTAGGAATTAGTAGAAGTCCATACTTTCTTTCCATACATCAATACAATACACAAGTACTCATACTTACACATACACCTCATTCCCATTCATACATTTCATGAATTATACAAACTATTTGTTCAAGAAGATACAACAAGAACAATATAGTTCAAACACAATTAAGTGCAATAAAAGTCCGATTCGTGCATTTATATTATTGGTGATCACATACACACAAATCGGGGTAACCAAGTTAGGATACAGGGCATGAAGAAATCATACCGTACACCGTCGTTTTCGTACTACCGGGTTCCTTCGATGTTCAACTACTTGATCCTATACATACATGAAGTTGTATGATCAATGATCCAACTTACTACTCTTTCATTAATACTCCTAGTGTATACTTGCTACTCCTTCACAAATCTTACTTGGTTATAAAACCATTCTTTTCCTTATTACTTCTTAAACGTGTTTCCTTACTCATGCCTTTACTTTCTTACCATCATTACCTTCATTATTGGTGCATTACTACATATATATGCTTACATGTGTATAGGCATGTATATATACATACATATGATTACTATAGTCATATAAAAAACATTTTTTTTTGTAAGTTAGGGTCGTCCGACCCAGCGTCCGACCCAAGCCCTGGGTCGGACCGTTCCAGTAGATTTCCGTTCTCTGAAATTCTCCCGTCCGACCCAGCACTATTTCCGTCCGACCCATACCCTCTGGGTCGGACCGTTCCAGAAGGTTTCGGTCCCGTGTCCAAGCTCCGTCCGACCCAACCTCTGGGTCGGACGAAGTCAGAAACTTCGACACAGAATTTTTTTGCCTGTCCGACCCATGTCCGACTCACGGCCTGGGTCGGACCATTCCAGAAAGTTTTATTCTCGTCGCTTAAGCCTTGTCCGCCAGCATCCGATCCAGGCTGTGGGTCGGACAGTAGCAATTGTGCTACAGGCCTTATTTTTTTTTCCCAATTTCAACCCATTGTTTCCCCAATCTTCCTACACGTAATCCCCACATATATAATGTCCATTTAGGCCTCTAAAATACCTTAATCCATTCACCAAATCCATTACCCAATCCTAGTTATACTTATACATTTTTTCTCATTCTATCCCAACACTTACACTAATTTTCCTCACACCAAATGCTACAGATTTTGTTCTTACCCCAAGTACTACAGATTTTCATCTTAACTTCTTTCCTCCATTACTCCCTCTACTAATGCTATCCCTAGCATCCAAAACACATTACTTTACATCTTATCCTTTACAATCACCTAAACCTTTCCACATCTGTTTTAAACTACACAACAGTCCCATTACACTTCCCAAATACCCCTAGTTATCACCTAGGTTACTTCCTCTTCTTAAACAACTTAAGTCCTCTCATTCCTAAGTAAAATTGGACATAGTCTCCCCTATATTTTTAACATTCCCCACACATTATTTCAACTCACATATTCTCATTCTCACAACCTGTTTACTCAACACATTATGCTCTCATTACAATACTACTACAACAACATAAAATTCCTGCACACATACATATACTACCCATGGTTTTCCCAAGCTTTTAAACATCTTTTAAAAGGCTTCAAAACGGTTACATATCATTCCTCATTATACAACAACATACCTACTGCTCATTACTCAATACATTATTCATCTTTAACTACTAAAAATCTGTTACATTACTACATACCAACTAGTTCAAGGTAAGAGACTTTACCTTGTTCTTTCTAGTTCCCTTTCTTTCCTTTTTCCTTCTCCTTCCTTCTTTCCTTCTTCTTTGTTCTTCCTCACACAATGCACAATACTACAACCACCATACCAATCCACACTAACCATTTAGAATTCATTTATACTAACACTAGAATTTAGGTTTTAGGGTTTAGAAAAGAATGTTACCTTCCAATGGATGAATGAAGTTCTTGACTAGCAAGAGAGCAATATTCCTAGCCCAAGAAGGAGCCAAAATCGGCTGAAGCAACAAGGAACCAAGAGTTCAAAAACAAAAAATCCTTATAATGCCAATGAGAGCTAGAAAGGAAGGATTTTCGAAATTCTTTTTACCTCAAAGTAACAAGGAGGTGTAGGTGCTTCTAATGGTGGACTTGAATCTTCAAATGGGGAATACCCATAAAAACGAAAGTTGAGCTTATAAATTTTTGAAAGGAGGGAAATGTTCTCCTTTGCAAGGGGATTCCAATGGTACTAATTTTGTAATTTTTGGAGAAGGAATAAGGGGTTACAAGAGGAGAGAAGTGGAGAGTTTTGTGTGGTTTCTCAAATCACCATGGCCATCGCATGAGGAAGAAGAAGAATAGAGGGAGAGAGAAATTGTGAGTGAGGGGGAGGTAGAATAGGTGAGAGAGTGAGTTTTTACTTTTACTTATTTTTCTTGTCTTTTAGTAAATAAGGAAGTGTTAGGTGAGTGTGAGAGAGAGGGGCAAATCGGATCCCACACACACACACACACACACACACAGAGATTTTTACTTTTTATTTGCAATGTGGACACATTAACTTTGTTTATTTGTACTCTTACCCTACAACTTCCCGGTTGTTACAGTTTTTACTAACCGGAACCCGTTTTCCAGAATTTTTCGTTTAGTTAATTTTATTGGTTCTAAAGCTTCACTAATATTTATTAGTGACTATTTAGTTGACCAAAATTGTTACGAGTTATATATTGCCTTAAACGTTAAAGTCACGTTTTCCCGGTTTCCTCGAAAAACGCGCTTTTTAAGGTTCGTTTATGCTTTTAACCCATTTTAACAGGTCCATTTTCTTCGGATGTGTTCCCTCATATTTTTTAAGTGTAATTAAGCCTTTAAAAATATAATTAGCCTAATAACACTATTTTTAATTATGGGGATTCACCATAATTGTCACATTATTTCATGTGAATATTATTAATGGTGATGATTTCAATTTATCACATTAACTATATAATATCTATAGTATTATTTTATTGTAAACCATAGTTTATAAATTCATTCTCGCATGTTAGTGCATGCAGTTTAATGTATAGTTTTTATAAACTATGTTTTACCACATAAAATCATACAATGTCACACTTATATCTTATACCATATGATATGATATTTTTTATATCTCATTTAACATTATACATTATGTTTTAAAACTTGGTATTTAATTGGGCCGAAAGGCCCTTACATTAGACATTATTATTTCTTCATTTCCATAGTTTTTCATTTATGACAATATAGCCACACTTTTATACCATGTATAAACATCATATTTCATAACATTAGAACTTTATAACAAAATAACCTATGGTTTTAATAAAACCATATCATTGACGTAAGGCATACGCTTTATAATTCTGATTTTCTTTTAACTTCAATATTTTTTCCAATATTACAATGTTGCCACATATTTAATATATGTTGACATACACCTTTATATTAAATCATTCTAACCTTATATTAATATAACCTATGGTTATATGGTTTGTTAAAATTTCGACAGCATCATGTTGTTCCATTTATTTTCAGCACATTGTAACTTCTTATAATTACCATCTTGCCACATATATTATGTAATGTTATACATACTATATATTATATCATTTTATTCCATTAATCCATTATAACATATGGTTTATAAATTTAATTTATGGCCGAGAGACTTATATGTTTATAAGTTCAGATTTACATAACTCTTCTTACCCTCTCTTAGTTACAATACACCACTTATATATTTTTTTAACAACATATCATCTACATCTTATATTATAAGCTCTTATTTTTATAAACCTTTATATCCTATGTTTTTTTATTTCTGTCCATGTGCGAACAGACCTATGGTCTGCTGCAATTTATTTTCCCATCCATAACTTTTTCTGAATTTATATTTTAGCCCAGTTTTATAACATATGTTTTTAAGTTCATCAAAACCATATGTTATACACTTTCTTTTACAAAATCATTTATATTATTGTAACACCCCAACTACTAACAACACACTTAACAACACATTGCAGCGGAAATCACAACTCACAACATAACTTAACTCTTTGGTGTTACACGCCGTTAGCCACCCACGTGGCTAACAAGGCTAACATACATACAATGTACCAGTCTGATGGACTAAACTCCCGAGCAACTACACAATAATCCCGTTCCATATCCAACAAATATTATACGCTTACATTACAACTGTACCGAGTAATTACCAACTAACGCCGATACAATTTCGGTCTTACTACACCTACAGCACATCCACAATTTTCATGACTACCCACATACAATCAACTACCCCATCCTACTCTCGAACGGCCTCCAGTTCCTTGTACCTGAAACAGGAAAGAGAAGAAAGGGTGGCCCCCAAGGGGCTCAGCACCTTTGCTGGTATGGTAATCCCGCAGCCCGCATGCTACCGGGCCACGCACAACTAATTGTCGTCTTAACATGCGATTGATTTTATTTAAAACATGCACACATTACACACATACATCATGCTTAAAGGCACACATCCGTTAACAGAACACAAACTCAAGGTTAGCACACACAACATAACAACACATTTCACTTAATAACCTACACAAACTTAATTTAATTCTTCTTAGAGAACATAAACTTTACTTGGGGAGTGCCGGGGTGATATAAGCCCAAGCACAACATACATACATTTTCTTTACTTAGGTGTGGCGGCCTCATATAGGACCGATCACACCTTACACAATTTCCCCCTAGCTCCAATAATGATGAGGTAGGTAAGCCTTGGTTAAGCTTGTGGGTGGTTGTAATTCAAGGAGGAAGAACAACCGTAACATAAACAAGAGGGAGTCGAAGCGAACTTAGGCATCAACACCCTACCAACATTACACATGATTTCCCCCTAACCCGATTGGAAGTTGGGTAGGTAAGCTTTGGCTAAGCTAATGGGAGGTCGAAATCCAATGAAGGAAAACAACCCTAACATAACAGGATGAGAGTTAATTCACATATATACATCAACTCCCCAACAACACGCGCGACCGGAACGACCGGATTCCTCACCATACATAACATATACATATTAGTTAAAGGTTCCTTTATGGAACTTATCACACACACAGTCACATAGTGATACTAATTCTGTTAGACACATAAGGGAAGTAACACCCCTTTTTAACAAACATGGATAACTGTATCCGATAACAACAACACACAAAACAAAGTCACATACTTCATACATAGTCACAACATACACATACGCACGGATAGCCGTAGTTAGTACGTTCCCGTGGGTTGGGACGTTTATTCCGAATACCGATCTCTTATGTGAACCTAAGGTCGGTTAACTATTATTTAACACATAATTAAGGTTAAGCGGTATCGGAATTAATTACGCCACAATAATGAATTACTATAAACTCCTTTCATGCTTTATCTTGCAAGGTGGCAAACACACAGAAAAACACATTGGCATACAAGCCGGTGTAATCCGGTAGGACACAGGTTGCAAGAAAACCATACCTGTCACCATGGTCCACTCTAATGTGTCCTCTTATGTTCCTCGAATAACTCTCGAACAACTGGTAACATTATAATTGCTTTCATTAACATCGGGGTAATATGATTGTTTAACTTCTAATGGCCATAGTTAACCCCGTTAACTAGATAAATAACTTCACATTTTTAACTTGTTTTACTTTCACATTTTAGTACAACTTTTCACTCACTTAATTGTCATTATAACTCACCTAACATGTCTTAAACAACCTTATAACATTATTACATAGCAATCCTCATCATTAGACGCCTGGAATTTTTTTTTTATATATATATATAAGTGTCCGACCGACCCACCCTGGGTAGGTCGCCTGGGTGGGTCGGGTGTAGAGAGCATCCGAGTTACAGAATTCAGCCCGACCGACCCAGTCTGGGGTAGGTCGCCTGGGTAGGTCGGCTGCAGAACCCCTTTTAATTCTCTACTTTGAACTCCAAAGTCACCTCAATTCTCACCCAATCTTTTCCCAATCATTTCCACATGTTTCCTACATGTTTAAACACCCTAAACACACTTCAACTCTCCTTAATCCATTGACTAAACTTGTCACTCCACCTTGAGTTTATTACACAAATCTCCTCTCTTATTTCTAACACTCATGACTTGGTCTTCCTAAGTTCTATGGTTACAGATTTTTGCTCACACTCTTGTACTCCTACTTGGTCCCAACTAATGCATTATCCGTGAGCCACTACCACCATTTTCACTCCAAGCTTCAGCCCACAACATAACTCACATCTCATCTAATCCCAAGGTGAGTATTTTACCAAATTTCTCTCTAAACACACCTAATTAAACCCAAGGTAAATCTCACTCCAAAAACACCATTAACACAACTATTTTCTACAGAAAATTCACCATGGTTTCCCTACAATTTTAAATCCTCACATTATTAATTCGGCTCACCTAAAAACAGTTTTGTACTCCACATTTACACTATACTAACATACACTAATTTCAGTCCTTTCACCACACCAACAACGAGGTGTATTCAACTATAATAACTTGGTTCTCAACAGCACTTAAATATTCAACCACACCTCAACATCATACAATCTAAAACAGAGCAATTCAAGCTCACAACACAAACCGAAAAGTCAGTCCAAGGTAAGAACATTACCTTTGATTTTTTTTAGGTCACCATTTCACTTTCTTCTTCTTTGTCCTTGTTTTGTAACAGGTAAATGGGGTTGTTACTTGCTAATTCTACAGACCATGCCCAAAGAACACAAATTAAGAGCTAATCATGCACTTAACCCTTGGAGGAAAATCTGAAATTAAAAGAGAAGTGCTTAAAGCACTTTGAAGAGAAGGGATCACCTTCTAACTTGAGAATGAAGTACTTGGCAACAATTTACCATACTCCAGCCCTTCTTGACCATTAAAACAGGGCTAGAATCATGAGAGAGAAAGGCTCAAAAATCTGGAAACTTAAATTACATGGAAAGGCTAGAAGAGTGGGTATTTTGAAGATTTCTTACCTTAGAAACAACAAGGAATGCTCTAGCTTCAAGAAGAGCTGATTTTTAACTCCAAATCAGCTACAACCATGGAAATGAAACTCAACGTTTGGGGCTTTTGATGGATGGAAAAGAATGCCCAAGTGATGGTGAGTAATAATATGTGGTTATTTTGTGATTTTGACTTAGTTTGGAGCTTGAATGAGGGAAAGGAAGGAGAGTTGGGTGAAGGTTGGTGAAATCGCCATTTTAGAACAGAAGGAAGGAGGAGTTCTGGTTGAAGAAGAAGAAAAACGTGGGAGAAGGTGGGGAATAGGAGAGAGAAAAGCAAAAGTAATATTTGTATTTTCTTACTTTACTCTTTTGTCCTCTTTTGACTTAAAAACATTAAAAATAAGAGAGGGAGGAGGGCAAAAAACGTGTGGGTCTGTATAAAAGAGGGGAATCAGATTTTATTTTACAAGTTAAGGGATTACTTTACCCTTATTACGGTTTACACCCCAAATGTTCCCGGTTTTTACACTATTCACTAATCCGGGCCCGTTTTCCGGGTTTTTCTTGTTTCTTTAATTTTATGGTTCTTAAGCTCCCATTAGTGTTTAATTATAGTTATATGATGAACTATAATTTTTTACGGGGTCTTTTGACCGTTTAAAGTCACGTTTTCGGGTTTTCTCGAAAAATGCGCTTTAAGACTCCGTTAGCGCTTTTACGCATTATTTGGATCCGTTTTCTTCTGGAATTTTTCCCACATGTTCTTAGTATGTAGTTAGGGTATAAAAATATATTTATAACCCTAGTGAAGGTTATATGCCTCCTAAAATAATTAAATATGCGTTTTCACGTTTTGTGTCTTTTACGCATTCTCTTTTTCTTTTTGGCTTTTATCTCTTCACCAATTATCTCAAGGCCTTAATTAGCCTTAGAAAATTATAAGTACATAATTAATTAACACATTAAGGTTTGGGGTATTTCAATTATTCCAAAAATTAGCAAACTTTATACTAATGTTATAAACTGTTATACTTACCATATGAACACTAAATTTTCAGTAATTATGTTTTATACCCCAATAGTTTTGTAAATTCCATATTTAACTTATCACATTATTATAAGTTCACAATTTAATTACTTATGTAATTAATTTTGGTCAAAGCTTCTAACATGGTCTATATTGACGCAATGACCACCAGTTTGACCATAGTTTCTATAAATTACAGTTTTGACCCAATATTTTTAGAAATTACATTTTGACCCCAAATTTAATAGAACTTTATAAAATCCATTTTAATATCTTTTAACATATGGTTTTCGGCTATAGTTTATACTTAGCCTCCAAAATTCATTTTAATTACAAAACAACCTCATATGTTTTCGGTAATCATTAAATTAATTCTAAACTTAAACTTAATAATAGATATCATTAAATAGTCTAAAATACATAGCTTTGTTTCAAACCTTAATATATAATATAGATTACCTATACATGTCATAAAAACATAATGGCTCACGGTTTTGATTTATGTAAATGTATAAATATTTTATAAATTGTGTTTTAACCATTTAATTAATTCCTATGACATTATATGTCACATAAACATTAGGTAATCTACCCAAAAATGTTATAAAACATTTTAATATATAGTTTGGCCATAAAAGTTCTTACAACCTCACGGTTTATACCATTCATACCCATATATCTTTATAAATTGTATCTTAACCACCCAAATTATTCCCATGGTATTATAAGCCATCTTAATTTATGGTAAACTAACCAAGAGTGTTAATTAATACTTAAACACCTAAATAAGTCATTTAGACTTTGTATACCCACGGTCAATGGTGGCCACCGAATCCTTATCTACCCGGAACCGGCGAATCTACCCGGAACCGATTGGAACCGGAACCGGCCGGAACCGGGCCGGAACCGATTCGGAACCGGATAATGAATACGAACTATCTGAGCGAAAATGGTCGAAATTCGGACCGCAAGAATGGCGAAGTGAAGTCAATCAACATTGTAGGGT
Source organism: Limonium bicolor (assembly GCA_023374045.1). Taxonomy (NCBI): domain Eukaryota; kingdom Viridiplantae; phylum Streptophyta; class Magnoliopsida; order Caryophyllales; family Plumbaginaceae; genus Limonium; species Limonium bicolor. Next base: position 219,452,745 of record CM041780.1, on the reverse strand, counting down.
TGAAAATCGAAATTTAAGAAAACGAAAACAGAATTCATCTAAACGAGAGAAAAAGGTTTTGTTATTGGAAAACCAAAACTATCATTTGCAAAAAACATATAGATATGAGAAAAGATCATATCAATCGATTTATTATCAAGATAAGAAGGACTCAGATAGTTATGGGTCAGCATTATAAATACATAAACCGAATTTAGCTGATATGGGGGGGAGTAGCCCTATTCAAAATTATATAAGAAAAGATCATTTTATGAAAAATACAGATAGAAAATATTTTGATATGAAAGGTCTTGATCTTTTTTATCTCAAAATTCATAAAGAAATCAAGCCACCCAATCAAAAAAGAAACCTTTTTGATTGGATGGGAATGAATGAAGAAATACGAAATCTTCCGTATTCGATACCTTGGTTTTTCCCACAAATTGGGTTCAAAAAAACGAAGGATTTAAAAAGAGACCGGTGTTTAGACAAATTCATTCACTTTTAACCATAGGTGAAGAAGATTATACGAAATCAGAGATGCAAATAGCTAGAAAGACAGAAGAAGAAGATGTATACAGCCCAATTGATCTTGATAATTTTATTAGGAGTGGGAGAAAAAACCTCAAGAAAATAAATTTTAGTTTTCAATTGGACTGGGGGAATACTATAGGAAGTTTCGAATTATGGGAAAAGATGGATGAATTTAAGCCTGACCGTGTACCTAGCTTTGAACGTCTACTTAGCCTTGACTGTGGAAAAAATAACCAAATCGCAAGAAGAGGCGATATGCTTTTCAAGTTGAAGAAGAACGCAGTGGATCCGAATACACTAAATAACATGATGTTGTGGTTGAGTCATTGTGATGGTGTCAAAGGCCTAGAAAACGGAATGTGGAGTCTAGAACCGGGTCGTGTGTCTGTAAAAGATAAAAGATAATGTAAAATTGATTATGTATCAAACCATAAAGATTTCTTTGATTCATGCGATTCAACAAAAAAATAAAAGAGACAGAGAAAATATGGATAAGAATCTTTTTAAGGTATCGATTGGACTAATTATGCCAAAAAATAGAAAGAAAAAGAATTATGATTTGCTTGTTCCTGAAAATATTTTATCGTCTAGACGTCGTAGAGAATTGCGAATTCTAAGTTGTTTGAATGCAAGGAATAGTAATGGTGTGGATAAAAATGCAGTATTTTGCAATGGGAACAGGGTAAAAACCTGTGGTCAATTTTTAGATAAAAGCCAAGATCTTGATAGAGATAAAAAGAATTTCATGAAATTCAAATTCTTTTTTTCTTTGGCCCAATTATCGATTAGAAGATTTAGCTTGTATGAATCGCTATTGGTTTGATACTAATAATGGTAGTCGTTTCAGTATGTTAAGGATACATATGTATCCACGATTAAATAATGGTAGTCTTATCAGTATGTTAAGGATACATATGTATTCACGATTGAAAATGAATTCATGATACAATTGTGCGCAGCTATTTATCCACCCGATATATATGGTAGGGGATAAATAGCTGCGCACATGCCTTGTCTTACATTCGATTTTTATACATGAATACTAATTCAATGACGTATCAATTAGATCCAGAAATGAATCAATAAGGAAATTCGGATTGATTATTGTGGATACCAGAAAAAAATACCTCCCATTATTATTACTGATCAGTAAAATTCATATTCGTAAAAGAAAAATAGTAAAAATTAATAAAAAAATTGCCACATTATGCAAAAATTTTTAGACATAAAAGAAGAAAAGAAAGGATCTGTTGAATTTCAAATTTTCAGTTTCACCAATACGATAGGAAGGCTTAGTTTACATTTGAAATTGCACAAAAAAGACTATTCATCTGAGAGAGGTTTACGAAAAATTTTAGGAAAACGTCAACGTTTACTAGCTTATTTGTCTAAAAAAAATAGAGCCCGTTATAAAGACTTAATAAGTCAATTGAATATTCGAGATATAACAAAAAGTAAAATTTAATTTTAAAACTGATTAAAAATCAGTTTTGGTGATTTATTAAGTCTTATTTTATAAATTCATAGAAGGAAGAAGGAATACGGAAAAACTTATGAATGTACCTGCTACAAGAAAAGATCTCATGATAGTTAATATGGGCCCTCATCACCCATCAATGCATGGCGTTCTTCGACTCATCGTTACTTTAGATGGTGAAGATGTTATTGATTGTGAACCAATTTTAGGTTATTTGCATCGAGGGATGGAAAAAATTGCGGAAAACCGAACGATTATACAATATCTACCTTATGTAACACGTTGGGATTATTTAGCTACTATGTTTACAGAAGCAATAACTGTAAATGGACCAGAACAATTAGGAAATATTCAAGTACCGAAAAGAGCTAGTTATATTAGAGTTATTATGCTGGAGTTGAGTCGTATAGCTTCTCATTTGTTATGGCTTGGACCTTTTATGGCAGATATTGGTGCACAAACCCCTTTCTTTTATATTTTCAGAGAACGAGAATTAATATATGATCTATTCGAAGCTGCTACGGGTATGAGAATGATGCATAATTATTTTCGTATCGGAGGCGTAGCTTCTGATCTACCTTATGGTTGGATAGATAAATGTTTGGATTTCTGTGAATATTTTTTAACAGGATTTGCGGAATATCAAAAACTTATTACACGAAATCCCATTTTTTTAGAACGAGTTGAAGGAGTGGGCATTATTTGCGAGGAAGCAGCAATAAATTGGGGTTTGTCAGGACCAATGTTACGGGCTTCCGGAATAGAATGGGATCTTCGTAAAATTGACCATTATGAATGTTATGATGAATTTGATTGGGAAATTCAATGGCAGAAAGAAGGAGATTCACTAGCTCGTTATTTAATCCGAATTGGTGAAATGGCAGAATCCGTAAAAATTATTCAACAAGCTCTGGAAGGAATTCCGGGGGGACCTTATGAGAATTTAGAAATCCGACGCCTTAATAAAGTAAGAGATATTGAATGGAATGATTTTGAATATCGATTTATTAGTAAAAAGGCATCTCCTACTTTTGAACTATCTAAACAAGAACTTTATGTAAGAGTCGAAGCTCCAAAAGGCGAACTGGGAATTTACTTGATAGGAGATCAAAGTGCTTTTCCATGGAGATGGAAAATTCGTCCACCGGGTTTTATCAATTTGCAAATTCTTCCTCAGTTAGTTAAAAGAATGAAATTGGCTGATATTATGACAATACTAGGTAGCATAGATATCATTATGGGAGAAGTTGATCGTTGAAATGAGAATTGAAACACCAGAAGTACAAGCTATTAATTCTTTTTCGAAATTAGAATCTGTAAAAGAAGTCTATGACACCCTATGGATTTTTCTACCTATTTTGATTCTTGTAGTTGGAATCACAATATGTGTACTAGTAATTGTTTGGTTAGAATGAAAAATATCCGCAAGTATACAACAGCGTATCGGACCGGAATATCACTAGTACAAAAAATATCTATTTCGGCGCCCCTATTTCGGCGGTAGTAGATAAAACCGCCGAAATAGGGGCCAGAGATGTATGCGGTCTGTACAGAAGGTGAAATACCCCAAACCTTGATATGTGGTTTAAATAGCAAACTATGTTATATAAAGGCTAAAAAGTGCCTTAGAAACATCAGTGGACAATTTGAAACATAGTAAAGTGCAATAAAGCACTAAGACACAGTTTGAGCAAAAACATGCTCTAAGCTATGAGTGAACTTGGTTAGGACCCAAAGAGCCTACCAAGACTAAATAATATTCAATTATGATTTAATAAGGCTAAATAAGTCCTTAGGAAGCTTTGGAAGACAAGGAAACCAAACAAAACACAAATAAATACCTTAAAGTCAATATGAGCAAAAATGTGCTCTAAGCTTGGGATAAATGTGTATAAGACCTAATGGTCATACCTATACCTTATAAATATGTTAATGAACATATTAAATCAATTACTAAAGAAAACCAAGCTTGAAAACAAGTTAAAACACAAAATGTGCTTTAAGAAGTCTTAAAGCACGTTTTTGAAAAATTGTCTTGTAAATGAGTTTTGAATGGCTAAATGTCCATCATTACTCTTTAATTAACATGTGTACTATATAGTATCACATTTGGGTGGCTATTAATGGGAAATCAAAAATTTCACTTCTATGTGCCTTGTTTTAGTGAATAGTGATTTTATAAGCTAGTTTGTAACATATAATGTTATAAGTAATTAAATTGACAAATAAAGACTAAAGTACCCTTATAACTAAATGGGGGGCTTTTCAAGGAGTGAGTCACCAAGTTGTAAAAGAAATCAAATAAGTAAAGTAAGCTTAAAGTAAAGTACTATTTTGCTTTATAACATAAATATCTCCAAAAGCAAACTCATCTTCTCATTTCCTTCTCTTCTTTCTTCATTCACACGGTTTCACCTTCTTCATTCTCCCTTCTTGCTGTTCTCTCTCGGTAATACACAATACCACCATGGAAGTCCATCTTTGACCACATGTAAAACCTAGCTCACTTAACCAAATCAAAAACAACACCACCATTCTCTTCCTCTCATCAAGCTCTTCATTTCTATCTTCTCAAAATTTGAAGATCACCATTTCGGTGCCATGGAGTTCCACCATTGATGGAGCTTGAGCTTGTCTTTCCACATATTATTACTCTCCTTTGCTTCTAGGTAAGGAATCCCAAAGAAAAATCAAGTTTCCTCTCCTTTAGTACATGACCGAAAATTAACCTCACCATGGTGTCTTTACCTTGCTTGTTTTAGCTTCATTTGAATCTCCCAAGGGCTAGGAGGAGTCCTCTCTTGATACTTATTCAAGTTCTCTTCCAATTCCAAGGTAAACAATTACCTTAATGTGTTAAAACAATATGTGTAACTAGGGTTTACAATGAGATGAAGCATAATGCTTGAATACCATTCTAATATTTGTACATTGTTAGAAGTTGACAAACAACCAAACACCCCACCGGTTTTGTAAGGAAACAAGAAAGAAATGGGAGGAAAAGAGGGTAAACATGCTATCTTAATGTGGTTTAAATACCTTAGGAGAAATAAGCTTATAATGCTTGTTAAAACTACCTAAAGAGCAAATGGTGAATGACCTAGTAAAATGCTCTCAAGGAGTTTATTAAGGGCATATGTATTGTTGGGTGTATTTGCAGGTCAAAGGCATTACTTATGTGGGAAATTCAGTGTTTAAGGTTTATGCAATTTAAGGGCCTAAGAGCCATGTTATTTAAGGGCCTAAGTGCCAAGCAATTTAAGTTATGCACTATATTGTGATGTAGTGCTTGATGTGTGAAGTTTGTGTGTAAAAATGTTCTTGATGGATTTTGGGAGTTCTTGAATGAGATAAGGTAAAAACCTAAGTGTTTGGATGTGAGTAAATACAAGAGAAGCTATGGCCAAATTTGGGAAATGTGTGAGAAGTTCTAAGTGTTTTAAGAAAGTGTTGGTGAACTAGGAAGTATTAAAGGTGAACAAATGTTTCACTAAGGAAGGAAACGTGCATTAAGGTGTTACAAGGATTTAGGTGCTATCTTGGAAGTTCTAGGAATTTAATGAGTGTTTTAGGATGAAATAAAGTCTTGGAGAAGTTTGTTTAAAGTTGGGTAATGTTGATGTACAAGGAAGAAATGATGTTTAGGTAAGGTTTTGAGAAAGGAATTCAAGAAGTTGTGAAAAGAGGATTTGTTTAGTAAGAGGAGATGCTTGGGAGATGATGTTATGAAGGTGAAGAAGCATTTTCGTGTAGTGGTCATTATAGGTGAAATACAACCTAGAAATCTTAAGGAGAAAACATTCCAAGTGCTAGGAATTTTGTAAGAAGTTTGTGAATGATAAAATGGTTTTGGTGAGTGATTTAAAGAGTTTAGCACATGGATAAAGGTGTGTTTGAAGTGCCTAAATGAGGTTAGGGTATACTAGGATATATGGGGTGAAGTTTGGAGTTGAATGTAAAAAGGAAAACAAAGATCTGGGGCAGACCGGACTTGCGACCGGACTTGCAAGTTCGGTCGGGCCCAGTTTACCCTGTGGGAATTAGTTTCTGGAATGGACCGGACATAGGACCGGACTTACAGGTCCGGTCGTGAGTAGAAAAATTTTGACGGAAATGTGTTCTGGAATCGACCGGACATGGACAAGTCCGGTCAGCAAGTCCGGTCGGACCAAAAATGTTGTTAAAGGTTATGAAATGATATGTAATGATGGGGATTGATAGGTAATGATATTATAAGGTTGTTAAGGACATGTTAGGTGAGTTTAAATGGCAATTAAGTGGGTGAAAAGTTGTATCAAGATGTAAAAGTAAAACAAGTTAAAAATGTAAAGTTATGTAACTAAGTTAACGGGGAAAGTTAAACATTAGACATTAAATAATCAAGCAAACCCCGATGTTAATAAAACACATGTGATGTTAACAGTTGTTCGAGAATTGCTCGAGGAACATAAGTGGACGTGGAAAAATGGACTCCGGTGACAGGTATGGTTTTCTTGCAACCTGTGTCCTACCGGATTACACCGGCTTGTATGCCAATGTGTTTTTCTGTATGTTTGCCACGTAATAAGATAAATCATGAAACGAGTTTACAGTCGTTATTGTTATTGTATGTTTACGTGCCGATACCGGTAACCTCGAATGCGCTTGAAGGGCTAGTTGACCACTATTAGGTAAACGTAGGAGAACGGTATCCGGTGATAACGTTTCCGACCTAAGGAACGTTCTAACCACGGCTATGCGTGAGTTAGTTATGTAATGTTTGTGTGTGATGTTGGTGTATGAATGTATGACTCTCCCTTCCCTTGTGTGTGTCTAACAAGACTTAACCCGATGTTGTGATTGTTTAACTAAGTTCAATGATGAACTTCTGACAAGTGCTAACGGGGGGAGTGAGGAGTCCGGTCTGTTCCGGCCACGCGTGTGAGTATGGGGGTCGTTGTCATAGCAGGTTCGATCCTCTCTGTATGTTATGGTTGTTTTCCAATTTGGTTCCCAACCTTCCCTTTAGCTTAACCAAGGCTATTACTGACTCCATCGGGCCACAGGGGCATACTATTGTTATGTTTGTTTCGGTGTGCTTGGATCACTATATCCGGGACACCTTGTGTTAAGTTAACCGTTCATTTAACGAGACGGTAACGAGTTATGTAACGAGCTTATCATGAGACTGGCAACATTCTCTAGGCTCACCAGTGTATTGACAATGTTTGGGTCGGTTCCTAAGAGGACCATTCCCGTTGTGTTATGTATCTTTGTTGTGATGCAATATCTATTGCGGTGTTATGTTGTGTACGTGGAAACGTGCAAAGTGTTGTTAAGTGTTATTATGTAGAGTATGTTATGTGTTGTAAAATGTGGAGTATGTGGATCATGGATATGAATCCCAGTTGGAGAAAAGAGGCGTTTAAGGTTAACCCGATTTAAGGGTAAGTGTCGTCTGTTAAGGAAGTAGCTCCATTAGAGGAGGAACACTCTAGGGATATTGAATACCATGAGTGACTTATTAAGTAAGGAGATATTATCTGTTTGTTGAACCCATTGAGGCGAAATGTTATGTGATGTGTGTTCACTCTTACATGCATGATTTAAATATAATCAACCGCATGCTAAGACGACAATTAGTTGTGCGTGGCCCGGTAGCATGTGGGCTGCGGGATTACCATACCAGCAAAGGTGCTGAGCCCCTTGGGGGCCACCCTTTCTCTTCTTTTCCTATTTCAGGTACAGAGAGCTGGAAGCCGTCCGAGAGTAGGACGGGGTAGACATTGTACATGGGTAAACATTTAAGTGTATATACAGTAGGTGTAGTAAGACCGAAATTGTTGTCGGCACCAGTTTATTAATACTCGGTATAGTTGGAAGGTGTACGTTGTTGTTGTTGTTAATGGAAAGGGATAGTAATGTGTAGTCGCTCGGGAATTTAGCCCATCAGACCGGTACAATGTATGTGTATTAGCCTTGTTAGCCACGTGGGTGGCTAACGGCGTGTAACACCAACGAGTTAAGTAATGTGATGAGGTTGTTTTTCCGCTGCAGTTTATTGTAAGTGTGTTAATGTTGGATGGGGTGTTACAAAAAGTGGTATCAGAGCGAAGTATCGCTCTGATGACTGAATTACCGAGCTTAGGAAGTACCGAGTTAGGATTTAAGTACTTTGGGTTAAGGGTTGAGTGATAGCGTGAGAGATACGCTAGTTAGGAATTACCAGTGTGTACTGGAAACCTACAATATCCATCCCACCCTCCACAATTCCTGTTTTATAACTTGGGAAACAACGCCAGAGAGATGGAAGTCCTCTCTTACTCGGGAATACCCGATCTGGCTGTTATTAAGTACCTCTAAGGTACGGAGAACCTGTCACACGGTAGATCCCGAAAACTGGGAATCCCGGAGACGGTCTCCATCTTAACAATGTTAACCGCATTTAATAGCGAAGAACGAAGGATTTTGTGTATAAGAGAATAGAATTTCCGGCAACCTGGGTCGACATGCAGAGCAGTCGAGAATAACCAGTTTGCAACGCACCAATCGTGCAACAGGCAAGAAGTGGATTAGTAAGACCCGAGACGAGTGTCTACGGGACCACAGTTGATAAATATTACACCAACGGTATACCAACCGACAAAGGAACTACAACGTAGTGCCCAAACAAGAGACAAGTCTCAGTAACCACGACAAGTGCGTGGAACAGGCTATAAAGAGGATACAATACTAAGAAAAAGAGGGGGTCTCCCAGAATGGGAAACACCCTAGTTGATAATTATCATATGAAGACAGTGAGAAGTCACCTAGAGGAGTTATTATCAAGACAGTAAGGTCAGTGAGGGCCAATAAGGCCACTGATGACAGTATGGGTAAAAACAATACCATAACCGGTATGTGTTAAACCGATAGCCAGTTAGCATGGCGCACTTGCCATAACAAGTGCTGCTATAACAGGGCTGTTCGGGAAATTTATAACCACTACAAAGTACTTAGTAAAGTACTAGAAAGTTAAATGAGATCATTGTAACCGTGGAAGGGCTTAATAGCCTAACCTCTGTGATTGTAAGTACACCAGTCAGCAAGAAGCTAGACTTGGCTAAGGTAAGAAGATGTTGTGAAACCATGAAAATTTTCTTTCAAACCCAGATTTATTCAAACCCTTTTCTTTTCAAAACCAAATTTTCCTTCAAACCAACACTTCTTTCCAACCTTCTTTTAAACCAAACCAGTAAAACCAAGGGCAGACGATAAGATACAACAGTGGATGAACCTTCCCTCGATTAAGTTCGGGAAGCATGGAATGAATATTGTCACGGGACAATATAAGGGAGTTGACAACAGAATACTTCACCTAGGCGTGTGACGGACACTACAAGTGTACCAACTGTGTTGTGGGACGACCGCACTCCGATAGGAGCATGTGGACCTAACAGACCTACTTATAGGTTAGTTGGGTAAGTGGTAATGTATCAGTATGATACCCCATATATGTATACGAGTAGAGTCCGAAACACGGGAAGTAGACGACTCCGTCTACGGTCAGCAGTATAAATCAAACAAGAGCTGAAGATTACAAGGAATGGTTGAAGTAAAGGAACCTAGTTAAGTTAACGAGACTAAAGGAATTAGTGAATTCCTTTCAACGAAATGCTTAAGAGTCAGGAGGTGCGAAGTGCACTAACTGAATGTAAAGACATCGTATATGACTTAAGGATCCTCAGGGATAAACATTATAGCTGGAATGGTGACCCAGCTTGTACATGGCAAAGCAGATGCCTAATGTGGACACATTAATGTGCAATGAACGGGATGAAACTCCCAGAATGAGTACCTACACTATCAGGAAATGTTGATTCATCACAGAAGAGGGTAATGAGTCAGTTAAGAACGCAGACGGTGTGGATAACTGAATGTACCAATAAGTGTGAACTAAATGTAAAAGCATAACTTAGCAACACCCAGGAGCAATCCTTGAAGGGTGTTCGCATCAACAAGTGTTGCACGAAATGGCATGACAGAAACACCCAGTTTAGACATAAGTTGTCAGGAGACGGACTGACAATCTCAAGGGGCATCCCATGAAAGGAAACGTGATGCAACGACCTTGTCATGGAGCCCAATATAATATCCAAATCATGAAATGTTGTACAGAGAAGTACATGTGTCTGGACAGCCTACAATGAGCGCAGCTCAAGGCAGTAAGGCTTATAAGCCACAAATAAAATGTGTTATGAGAAATTAGATTGATTGCAGAAGTTTATGTTATATAAGTGAATAGAGTGGTAAACAAACCACTGCATTAAGAGTGGGGATACCTCTCGATATTCTGAAACCGCAGAAGCGGTAGTTATGTGGATCAAGTTCAAGAAATATTTAAGGATGGACGACGTTATTACTGAAAAAGAGCAGTTAGCTTAATAGTATGTGTGTATAAAGTGAAACACCGAGCTGAATAATGCCGGCTTGTGACTCGAATGATCGATGCTCAAGGAGCATTCAGTAGTCATCCAAATGAGGATGAACCATAACACGAATGATGTAAGTATATGCGTGGAAATTAATGTGACAGTAAATACGATGTGAGTTAGTGTTATACAATAAGTACGGTGCGCAGTAAGCGACCGTTGTATAAGTGTTTTAAACGATGATGTGGCGGATAAGACCAGTTATGAGTTAAACTCAATGGACCTGCAAGCAAGCGATGATACACAGACTGGGCAATAAGCCAATGGTCGGTACTATGTGATAAGGAACTCAGTGTGAATTCCTACTGCAATCACATAAGGGATTTACTGTCAAGAGTTTACGCCTCTGCACTCTGTATGACTGAGTGTTTTGGTATTGCACTTGCGCAGTAATGATCGAGTGGGATAGCTAGGGATTGGAAACATGTTAATTGTGGAGCAATAATGTTATAATGGCCGATGCATAGGAAATGCAAGGCCGCACCAATAAAAAAAAAAGTACTTGTACAGTAAGTGACATGATTAACAGTAAGTGACTACAGTAGCACTAACTGCCAAATATCGGTATGGGATATACCCCAAATGTTGTAAATAGCTGAGAGAGCACTACACACTAGGTAGTAGCTCAATCTCAACCGACAGTAAGTCGGAAGGGAACAAGTCAATCATTGTGAAATATATAGCTGTATACACAGTAAATTATCATGGAAGTGGATAGGATGTTTGTAACTCACCGAATTCGCTAACGGTAAGAGATACCACGCGTCGGTTGAGAAACCATTGTTACCAAGATGAAGGTGACAATTGGAGTTGTACAATACAGTAAGAATAACAAATGGGGCAATTAAGCTCTACAGTTATTAGAGTTTCGCAGCAGAAACTAGTGAGCCAGTGATTCAAGTGTTGAATGTACATGGTGAACACAAGTGAATGGCTAATTATTAACGCCTAGAAGCCTAACAGGCCAGAATCGAAACCAACTAAGAGTTTAAACAAACTCCAATGAGAATTCTTGGTTTAGGAACTAAACCGCCAATATGGTTAAGATCCTCTAATCAGAATCCATTGTGTAATAGGCCGCGTGGAAGTTAAAACACTTCACGACGGCAGAACATTTAAGCCAATGTTTAGTGATTTATTACGTGGGCGTAATCCCTTTTAAGGGGGGTAGAGCGCAAAACCACTTAGTGTATATTACCGTACAAGTGTACGTAGTGTATGTGACTTATATTGTGCATAGCACAAAATTATTGTTTGGATGATTGGTGTGTGTGTTACGTAAACATACACATTCATTCATGGTTTAATTGTGGTAATTGCGCACAGAAGACGCGAATACCATTGGGATAAGTGTGTTGATTTATTAACAGTTGTGAGTGATAGGGGGAACAAACCCCGACAGCGTATAAATGTGAAATTGTGTGTTGTATTTTGATAAAATATATGTGTATATATATACTATATAGCGATTCAAGAAAAGGCATGATACCGACACAGAACCTAGTGAGAATAAGATTCCCTAGGCAACAACATTAAAGTGAATGGAGATAACTGATAGACGGAGTTCTATCCTTTGGAGATGTATGATCATGATTAGAATGATTAAAAGATAGAAAATTGGAAATGAGTGATTTACTTGATGCTTGAAAATGAAGTGGGAGGTGGAACTTGATTTGCATGTGATCAAGGGAAGCCGAACACAAATTGGGGTGGAAGGATAGTTCAACACTGATGCTGATCACATCAGGGTTGGATGACTCTTGAAACTCCCTATAAGTGGTTACAAATAATCACGCTAAGAAGAAGCAAAGAGCTTAAGTTGGACTTGGAGTTGTGTGTTTTCAAAAGGATTTTAAATTGGTATTTATAAAACGTTGATGGATACTTTACGTAATTAAAGTCTTCTTACTTAACCTCACAAGGAAATTTTAAACTTAAGTGATTGTTTTAATCTCCCAAAGGCACGGGGACGGAAGGTGTCCATCGCGACCGGGTTCTGCGGGATCACAGTGTGTATGTAAAAGATATTTTGATTGTTATACATGCTATGACATGTTGTGTGGTATGCGCAATAAATGTTATTTTGACTTTGATCTCCTAAAAGTGTATGCTATTGAGACCTATGAGTCTAAATGTGTTGTGTTACATAGACCTAAGTGTCTGAAGACTGTTATGTTATGGGGACCTATGTGTCCAAATGTTGTGATGTTACCCGAGACCAGTGAGTCCAAGGGGTTGTTATGTATGTGTAAGTGTTGTTAAGACACCTGGACCATAGAGTCCGAGGTTATCATGTGGATATGTTATGTTATGTGTGGATGTGAATGTGTTGCCCGGACCATTAAGTCCGAGGTTGTGATGTAAAGTGTGTTTGGTTATGGAAGTTTATTTCCAAGTGATTCCTGTGTTCTAATCTAATGATGTGTGGGAAATGTGAACTTCGAGGACGAAGTTCTTTTAAGGGGGGTAGATTGAAATACCCCAAACCTTGATATGTGGTTTAAATAGCAAACTATGTTATATAAAGGCTAAAAAGTGCCTTAGAAACATCAGTGGACAATTTGAAACATAGTAAAGTGCAATAAGCACTAAGACACAGTTTGAGCAAAAACATGCTCTAAGCTATGAGTGAACTTGGTTAGGACCCAAAGAGCCTACCAAGACTAAATAATATTCAATTATGATTTAATAAGGCTAAATAAGTCCTTAGGAAGCTTTGGAAGACAAGGAAACCAAACAAAACACAAATAAATACCTTAAAGTCAATATGAGCAAAAATGTGCTCTAAGCTTGGGATAAATGTGTATAAGACCTAATGGTCATACCTATACCTTATAAATATGTTAATGAACATATTAAATCAATTACTAAAGAAAACCAAGCTTGAAAACAAGTTAAAACACAAAATGTGCTTTAAGAAGTCTTAAAGCACGTTTTTGAAAAATTGTCTTGTAAATGAGTTTTGAATGGCTAAATGTCCATCATTACTCTTTAATTAACATGTGTACTATATAGTATCACATTGGGTGGCTATATTAATGGGAAATCAAAAATTTCACTTCTATGTGCCTTGTTTTAGTGAATAGTGATTTTTATAAGCTAGTTTGTAACATATAATGTTATAAGTAATTAAATTGACAAATAAAGACTAAAGTACCCTTCTAACTAAATGGGGGCCGGTTTTTCAAGGAGTGAGTCACCAAGTTGTAAAAGAAATCAAATAAGTAAAGTAAAGCTTAAGTAAAGTACTATTTTGCTTTATAACTATATCTCCAAAAGCAAACTCATCTTCTCATTTCCTTCTCTTTTTCTTCATTCACACGGTTTCACACCTTCTTCATTCTCCCTTCTTGCTGTTCTCTCTCGGTAATACACAATACCACCATGGAAGTCCATCTTTGACCACATGTAAAACCTAGCTCACTTAACCAAATCAAAAACAAACACCACCATTCTCTTCCTCTCATCAAGCTCTTCATTTCTATCTTCTCAAAATTTGAAGATCACCATTTCGGTGCCATGGAGTTCCACCATTGATGGAGCTTGAGCTTGTCTTTCCACATATTATTACTCTCCTTTGCTTCTAGGTAAGGAATCTCAAAGAAAATCAAGTTTCCTCTCCTTTTAGTACATGACCGAAATTCACCTCACCATGGTGTCTTTACCTTGCTTGTTTAGCTTCATTTGAATCTCCCAAGGGCTAGGAGAGTCCTCTCTTGATACTTATTCAAGTTCTCTTCCAATTCCAAGGTAAAACAATTACCTTAATGTGTTAAAACAATATGTGTAACTAGGGTTTACAATGAGATGAAGCATAATGCTTGAATACTCATTCTATATTTGTACATTGTTTAGAAGTTGACAAACAACCAAACACCCCACCGGTTTTGTAAGGAAACAAGAAAGAAATTTGGGAGGAAAAGAGGTAAATATGCTATCTTAATGTGGTTTAAATACCTTAGGAGAAATAAGCTTATAATGCTTGTTAAAACTACCTAAAGAGCAAATGGTGAATGACCTAGTAAAATGCTCTCAAGGTTTATTAAGGGCATATGTATTGTTGGGTGTATTTGCAGGTCAAAGGCATTACTTATGTGGGAAATTCAGTGTTTAAGGTTTATGCAATTTAAGGGCCTAAGAGCCATGTTATTTAAGGGCCTAAGTGCCAAGCAATTTAAGTTATGCACTATATTGTGATGTAGTGCTTGATGTGTGAAGTTTGTGTTAAAAATGTTCTTGATGGATTTTGGGAGTTCTTGAATGAGATAAGGTAAAAACCTAAGTGTTTGGATGTGAGTAAATACAAGAGAAGCTATGGCCAAATTTGGGAAATGTGTGAGAAGTTCTAAGTGTTTTAAGAAAGTGTTGGTGAACTAGGAAGTATTAAAGGTGAACAAATGTTTCACTAAGGAAGGAAACGTGCATTAAGGTGTTACAAGGATTTAGGTGCTATCTTGGAAGTTCTAGGAATTTAATGAGTGTTTTAGGATGAAATAAAGTCTTGGAGAAGTTTGTTTAAAGTTGGGTAATGTTGATGTACAAGGAAGAAATGATGTTTAGGTAAGGTTTTGAGAAAGGAATTCAAGAAGTTGTGAAAAGAGGATTTGTTTAGTAAGAGGAGATGCTTGGGAGATGATGTTATGAAGGTGAAGAAGCATTTTAGTGTAGTGGTCATTATAGGTGAAATACCACCTAGAAATCTTAAGGAGAAAACATTCCAAGTGCTAGGAATTTTGTAAGAAGTTTGTGAATGATAAAATGGTTTTGGTGAGTGATTTAAAGAGTTTAGCACATGGATAAAGGTGTGTTTGAAGTGCCTAAATGAGGTTAGGGTATACTAGGATATATGGGGTGAAGTTTGGAGTTGAATGTAAAAAGGAAAACAAAGATCTGGGGCAGACCGGACTTGCGACCGGACTTGCAAGTTCGGTCGGGCCCAGTTTACCCTGTGGGAATTAGTTTCTGGAATGGACCGGACATAGGACCGGACTTACAGGTCCGGTCGGAGTAGAAAAATTTTGACGGAAATGTGTTCTGGAATCGACCGGACATGGACAAGTCCGGTCGGCAAGTCCGGTCGGACCAAAAATGTTGTTAAAGGTTATGAAATGATATGTAATGATGGGGATTGATAGGTAATGATGTTATAAGGTTGTTAAGGACATGTTAGGTGAGTTTAAATGGCAATTAAGTGGGTGAAAAGTTGTATCAAGATGTAAAAGTAAAACAAGTTAAAAATGTAAAGTTATGTAACTAAGTTAACGGGGAAAGTTAAACATTAGACATTAAATAATCAAGCAAACCCCGATGTTAATAAAACACATGTGATGTTAACGGTTGTTCGAGAATTGCTCGAGGAACATAAGTGGACGTGGAAAAATGGACTCCGGTGACAGGTATGGTTTTCTTGCAACCTGTGTCCTACCGGATTACACCGGCTTGTATGCCAATGTGTTTTTCTGTATGTTTGCCACGTTATAAGATAAATGATGAAACGAGTTTACAGTCGTTATTGTTATTGTATGTTTATGTGCCGATACCGGTAACCTCGAATGCGCTTGAAGGGCTAGTTGACCACTATTAGGTAAACGTAGGAGAACGGTATCCGGTGATAACGTTTCCGACCTAAGGAACGTTCTAACCACGGCTATGCGTGAGTTAGTTATGTAATGTTTGTGTGTGATGTTGGTGTATGAATGTATGACTCTCCCTTCCCTTGTGTGTGTCTAACAAGACTTAACCCGATGTTGTGATTGTTTAACTAAGTTCAATGATGAACTTCTGACAAGTGCTAACGGGGGGAGTGAGGAGTCCGGTCTGTTCCGGCCACGCGTGTGAGTATGGGGGTCGTTGTCATAGCAGGTTCGATCCTCTCTGTATGTTATGGTTGTTTTCCAATTTGGTTCCCAACCTTCCCTTTAGCTTAACCAAGGCTATTACTGACTCACGTCGGGCCACAGGGGCATACTATTGTTATGTTTGTTTCGGTGTGCTTGGATCACTATATCCGGGACACCTTGTGTTAAGTTAACCGTTCATTTAACGAGACGGTAACGAGTTATGTAACGAGCTTATCATGAGACTGGCAACATTCTCTAGGCTCACCAGTGTATTGACAATGTTTGGGTCGGTTCCTAAGAGGACCATTCCCGTTGTGTTATGTATCTTTGTTGTGATGCAATATCTATTGCGGTGTTATGTTGTGTACGTGGAAACGTGCAAAGTGTTGTTAAGTGTTATTATGTAGAGTATGTTATGTGTTGTAAAATGTGGAGTATGTGGATCATGGATATGAATCCCAGTTGGAGAAAAGAGGCGTTTAAGGTTAACCCGATTTAAGGGTAAGTGTCGTCTGTTAAGGAAGTAGCTCCATTAGAGGAGGAACACTCTAGGGATATTGAATACCATGAGTGACTTATTAAGTAAGGATATATTATCTGTTTGTTGAACCCATTGAGGCGAAATGTTATGTGATGTGTGTTCACTGTTACATGCATGATTTAAATATAATCAACCGCATGCTAAGACGACAATTAGTTGTGCGTGGCCCGGTAGCATGTGGGCTGCGGGATTACCATACCAGCAAAGGTGCTGAGCCCTTTGGGGGCCACCCTTTCTCTTCTTTTCCTATTTCAGGTACAGAGAGCTGGAAGCCGTCCGAGAGTAGGACGGGGTAGACATTGAACATGGGTAAACATTTAAGTGTATATATACAGTAGGTGTAGTAAGACCGAAATTGTTGTCGGCACCAGTTTATTAATACTCGGTATAGTTGGAAGGTGTACGTTGTTGTTGTTGTTAATGGAAAGGGATAGTAATGTGTAGTCGCTCGGGAATTTAGCCCATCAGACCGGTACAATGTATGTGTATTAGCCTTGTTAGCCACGTGGGTGGCTAACGGCGTGTAACACCAACGAGTTAAGTAATGTGATGAGGTTGTTTTTCCGCTGCAGTTTATTGTAAGTGTGTTAATGTTGGATGGGGTGTTACAGAAGGGGCCTATTTCGGCGGTTCTTTGTTAGGAACTGCCGAAATAGACCATATTTAATAATAAAAAAAATAAAAATACCTATTTCGGTGGTTCCTAACAAAGAACCGCTGAAATAGGTGTTTCTATTTTTCTTTTTTTTTAATTAAAACGACCTATTTCGGCGGTTCTTTGTTAGGAACCGCCGAAATAGATCGTTTTAATTAAACCCCCAGACCCCCTCGACACAATTACGAATTCATTAGCCCCTAATTAACCCCTCTCCTGTTCTCTCGCGGCGAGGTGCGAACCCCCGACGCCACCACCACCAGACCGCCGTCGCTCGCCCTCCTCCTCCACCCGCCTTCGCCTGCGTCGCGCCGTCGGTGGTCGGTGTCGTCGCCGCCGTCTCCCGCCCAGCAACAGAGGCGCTAGCTAGGTGAGAGCAACCCTAACTTTGATTTTCGATTTTGTTTATTTAATTGTTAATGTGTTGTTAAAATTGATAGATTGTTGTCACATTGTGATTGTGGATGATGATATTTATTGTGTGTGTGAAATCTTTGCAAGATTTGGTTGTTAAACTATTAAATTTATGTATGCACACAAGGTGTTCGACGAAATGTCCGAGTGAATTTTTGTGCTGTTTTTGGCCCTTCTTTTAAGTATAGTTAGGTTAGCTTATTTGGGCTAGATTTATTATGCTTATATATGGGGTGGAACAATGTTTGAGCATTATTTGTTTAAGTATAGTTAGGTTAGCTTATTTGTCCACTTAAAATTACTTGTTAATTCACATTTCATAAGTAAATATACATTGTAAATATACATTGGTGAGTGAGATCTCTGCTAGTTATATAAGTTAAGCAAAATTTGTACTAATCACAAATGTAAGTTTACTTGTTCGAACAAGTAATATAAGTTAAGCAATTAAGAGTTTCTCCTTGTCTTCATAAACAATGTAGTCGAGTTGATGAGTTATCATCTTTGACACTAAGTTCCCCACTCTCTGTAGATTGTATTAGCGTTATACTAAAAAAATTCTTATTGTGCTTGTTTGAATGAGCTAACGATAATGTTTATAATTTACATATTTGATTATGATATTATATTATCGTTAATACAAGAGTGTGATGCATAAGTGGTATATTGAAAATTATGGATAACATGTTAAACATGAAAAATACAATTTAGGTTGTTATGTAAGTTATAGTTTGATCTTGTCATTTATGAGTTGTTATGAACAACTTCATTCATTGGTAAAAATACTAATAAACATTCGGTAGTGTATATATATATATATGAGTATTGTATAGTCGTTAAGTTTAATATAAAATTATTCTAATTGATCTGAATGTTGTTCAATCTTTATGCGTTGCCTCTATAGAGATTGGCTACACGCGTCTCGCACGCCCGATTGAGAAGAGGGGCTGAAAACAATTCATTTAGAAACCGGTAATTTTTTTTAATTTAACTCTTCATTCTCTTCATTCTGTTCACTCACTGTAAATTTGCAACCTAACTGCATATAAGGAACAAACACAACTACTGAGTTTCTCTTGTGTCTATACGTATTTGTGTCTCTACAGATAAATACTTAAGAAGCTTCTTTACCATTTGATGGTATATTGAAAGCGGAGCGGAGAACAATTCATTTTCGAACCGGTAATATAATCTAACTTATCATTTTTCTCTTTTGTACTTTGTATTTGATTTCCACAAATTATTGGAATTTCGTTTGATGAATAAATTTGGTATATATTAGTTTGGTTTATGATTGAAATTTGTGTTGTTGAATAATTGGTGAATGCTTAATAATAGGCATGGTTGTGTCTTTTTTTTACTTTGTATTTGATTTCCACAAATTATTAAAATTTGGTTTGATGGATAAAGTTGGTATTAGTTTGATTTGTGATGGAAATTTGTGTTGATGAATGGTTGGTGAATGCTTAATAATAAGCATGGGATAGGTAAAATTATGCAAAAGTCATGCCGTTTTTTTATTTTTTTAAATCTCTTCGTAATGAATATTGTTTGATGTATGTGTATATGTCTAACAATATCTAATTTTTTTTATCAGG
This sequence comes from Limonium bicolor, assembly GCA_023374045.1. Classification (NCBI taxonomy): domain Eukaryota; kingdom Viridiplantae; phylum Streptophyta; class Magnoliopsida; order Caryophyllales; family Plumbaginaceae; genus Limonium; species Limonium bicolor. Next base: position 219,433,257 of record CM041780.1, on the reverse strand, counting down.
TCTCACTACATTCAAGTCCGTGAGTCACCTCTCTTGTTTCCTGCCTTCTTCCATTACTGTTGCACTTTCCTCCTCTGTGCACAAGTAAGTAACTAAACCTTATTTTTTTTAATAAATGCAATTATGTATTTAAATATAAGTGCTAGTACATAATTTAGCTTCATTCCCTATTTGTTGATGCATTTCTTTTGTAATTTATTTTTTGTTGCTCCCTTGCAGAGACATATCAGAAGTGGTATTGCTGCATCTCTCACACAGAAGCGTACCTCTCAGGAACCAGTCCCCCCTGTCCATAAATCCTTAAAAAACAAGTACGTATTTTAACTCTCGATTCTTTGTTAATCTCTAAACCGGTTTGAACTTATACAGTGGAGAATTGAAAGCGTTGATTTGATGATCTGAATTTGCAATTGGTTTTCAGTTAGCTAGTAAAGAATTGATTTATTTTAATTGTTGGTTGCTGCCATTGTTGGAATGTTTGTGGTTGTGATGACTTTGGTGAGTGCTGAATAATAAGCACGGGATGTGTACAATTATGCAAAGGTCATGCCGAATTTTTTGTAGAAAAAGTATTCGTAATATTGTTTTAAACACCGGTTTCTGTTTTAGAAGTGCAACAATTTCTTAAATTTAAAATGCTAGTTTATTTTGTGTTTGCAACCTTAGAGTTAGGCTAGACTAATTGACAATCATCCCAGTCATGCTCCATTAAGAAATAAACATGTGCAACTTAATACAGGCCATATTCTACAAAGGCTCTAACTCACACCTGTGATCTGTTGCACATGTAGTATGGAGCGTGACTGGATGTATGGTGATAGAGGCGAACATTTTGACAAAATGCTGAAAGAGTTTTGCAAAGCTGCAGTGCAACACAAGGACAGGACAAAGGCGGAGAAAATTCCATGTCCTTGTGTTGATTGTGGTGTGGTTAGACATTATTCAAGCATCAACCTCGTACAACTCCATGTGAAGACCCGTGGTTTCATGCCACATTATACAAAATGGATTTTTCATGGAGAACGTGTTGAAGATAATGCTTCATCTTCCTACAGTCACGATCGGTGTAACTCAAGAACCGAGCAGACATTCGATACTACTAACGAGTCAGAACTCCCAAGCGCTTCCGGAGTCAATGTTGACAGTGAGTCGACTTATCATGATGAACAAATTGACGAGATGCTTGATAACGTTGAGGATAACTTTGTCGACCGGCCGGATGAGTATCAAAGGTTGTTGGACGCATCCAAAACGGCGTTGTATCCTACTTGCACTAAGTACACGAAATTGACAGCTATATTGAATTTGTTCAACCTGAAGGGAAGATATGGATTGAGTGACAAAGGTTTCACGGCATTCCTCGAGCTGATTCATGATATGCTACCGGATGAGAACGGTCTCCCTACGACCACGTATGAGGCAAAGAAATGGGTGTGTCCAATGGGAGTAGAGTACAAAAAAATTCACGCGTGTCCAAACAACTGTGTGTTGTACAGGGGTGAATACGAACATCTGGACAATTGCCCGAAATGTTCGTTGTCCCGGTATAAGCATAAAGATGGTGAGTACTCCTCCGTTCAGAAAAAAAGCCCTCCAGCAAAACTTGTTTGGTATTTGCCGATTATACCCAGATTCAAACGGTTGTTTGCGAATCCGAAAGATGCAAAGAACATACGATGGCATGCGGAGGGTAGAAAGAGTGATGAGAAACTAAGACATCCAGCAGATGGGCCTCAGTGGAGAAACATCAATAGACGGTACAAAGAACATTTCGGACATGAAGATAGGAATCTGAGGCTTGGGTTATGTACTGATGGAATGAACCCGTACGACATTGAGTAGTCAACATAGTACATGGCCTGTTCTGCTAGTGATCTACAATTTGCCCTCATGGTTGTGTATGAAACGAAAGTACATCATGTTATCTCTCCTGATATCTGGTCCCAAGCAGCCAGGTAATAGCATTGATGTGTACCTTGCCCCTCTGATCGACGATCTGAAGCTATTGTGGAATGAGGGGACCGTGGTATATGATGCTTATGCAAGAGAGAATTTCACGCTCAAGGCTTTGTTGTTCTGTACCGTCAATGACTTCCCTGCGTATGGGAACTTGTCCGGTTACACGGTTAAAGGAGCATTTGCATGTCCCATTTGCGAGGAAACACTTGTTCGGACCGTTTAAAACATTGTGGGAAGAATGTTTATGTGTCATCGACGTCTTCTCCCCGAAGATCACCCTTATCGAGTAACGAAGAGAAAGTTGTTCAATGGTCAAGCCGAAACTCGTGTGGCCCGTCTACCTCTGAGCTCTGAGGAAGTGTACGAAAAGGTTAAGGACATTGCAAATGTATTTGGAAACACATCAAAACCGGCGAAAAACATTTGGAAAAAGTGTTCTATCTTTTGGGAACTACCTTATTGGCGTCATATTTCTGTGAGACACTGCTTAGACATCATGCACATTGTGAAGAACGTTGGTGAGGCAGTGAGTGGGACTTTACTCAATATACCCGGCAAAACAAAAGACGGATTGAAAATCAGAAAGGACATGCAAACCATGGGTATACGAAAGGAGTTACACCCACAAGAGAACGGGAAACGAATCTACCTACCTCCTGCATGCTACACGCTCTCAAAGGCTGAAAAGATTAGTTTCTGCAAATGTCTGCACTCGGTAAAAGTACCGTCTGGGTACTCTTCAAACTGGAAGAACATTGTATCGATGAAGGATTTAAAACTTTTAGGCATGAAATCTCACGATTATCATGTACTGATGTTACATCTTCTTCCGGTCGCAATTCGAGGGATATTGCCATCTGATGTCAGAAATGCTTTAACTCGGTTATGTTTCTTTTTCAACGCTGTTTGCTCCAAGGCAATTGACGTAACGTCTCTAGATGATCTACAACGTGAAATTGTTATCACATTATGTCAACTAGATGTATTTCCCACCATCTTTCTTTGATATAATGGTACATCTAATTGTGCACATCGTTCGAGAGATACAGTTCTGTGGTCCGGTATACTTACGGTACATGTACCCTTTTGAACGGTACATGGGTATTCTGAAAAGTAGAATGAAGAATAGGTATCGACCAGAGGGGAGCATTGTTGAAGCAACAGTGACTGAGGAAGTCACGGAATTTGTGACCGATTATTTGAGTGAGGCAGAGTCTATTGGTATCCCAAAACCACGACACTATGGCAGGTTTAAGGGTAAAGGTGTTATTGGTAGAAAGATCGTGCAAGTTTCGCGTCTACTTATTAATCAAGCACATTTGTTTGTCTTACAACATCTTGAGGTTGTTGAACCTTATTTGGAAACCCATATGGTTGAGTTAAGGCATCAAAATCCTTTGAAAGGCCACATTTGGCTGACAAAGGAACAAAACCGAGTTTTTATCCAATGGTTCAAAGATCATGTGTTGACATTAGCATCATCAGATCCAGAAGCTGTAAGCGAAGAGATCAGATGTTTGGCAATCGGACCTGAAACTAATATTACATCATTTGAGGGGTATGATATTAGTGGGTATACATACTACACTGCACGTCAAGATGCCAAATCGATAAACCAGAATAGTGGGTAAAAATTGAAGCTGCTGCCACTGAGTACCACAGCGGTAACCGATCTCAACCAGTTAGTAATTGGTATTATGGTGTCATCGAGGACATCTGGGAACTAGACTATGACATTGATTCCTTTCTGTTGTTTCGGTGCAAGTGGGTGGACAACCGACGCCGGTACCAAAATGATGGAGGGCTTACCTTGGTTGATCTTTCACGGTTACACGGTTATAATGATGATCAATTTTGTAACACCCCAACTACAACAACGTACTTGAACAATACTTTGCAGCGGAAATCATAACTCACAACATAACTTAACTCCTTGGTGTTACACGCCGTTAGCCACCCACGTGGCTAACAAGGCTAACATACATACATCGTACCGGTCTGATGGACTAAACTCCCGAGCAACTACACATTAATCCCGTTCCATGTCCAACATTTAATATACACTTACATTACAACTGTACCGAGTAATTACCAACCCGCGCCGATACATTTTCGGTCTTACTACTCCTACCATACATACACGATTTGAATGTCTACCCATGTGCAACAACTACCCGTCCTACTCTCGAACGGCTTCCAGTTTCTTCGTACCTGTAAAGTAATGGGGGCCCCCAAAGGGGGTCAGCACCTTTGCTGGTATGGTAATCCCGCAGCCCGCATGCTACCGGGCCACGCACAACTATTTGTCGTCTTAGCATGCGGTTGATTTCATTTCAAACATGCACAACTATACACACATGTCATGCTTATAGCGCAAACATCCATTAATAGGCTACAACACAAGGTTAGCACACACATGTAACACCCCAACCCGAAATCCAATAAACTGAGCGGCGATCACTCCCAAATAAAATACAACTGCAGCGGAAATAAATACAACAACCGGGCGGTATTACAATGCCGTTGGCCACCCTTGTGACCAACAAGGCTAACTCCAAATACAATCTCCAAAAGTCACGGTCTGGAATACAGATACAACCCGAGATACTAGGAATCAAACTCAAAGTGGAATACTGAAATAAAATAATTAACTAATAGTAGACTCCCAAAGCTTGGTCTACCCCACCTACACTCAGTATGGTGATCTTCTTAAACTTCAGGTACCTGAAAAATGGGGATGCCCCCAAAGGGGCTCAGCAAACAATGCTGGTATGGAAAACGTGCAGCCCATCGTCTACCGGGCCACACCAACTACTTTGTCGAACACATGCAGTTCATTTTTTATAAAGCTGTAAACAAGCATAATCTGGTGATAACAAGTATCCAAACAAGGACAATAATGTCACATAGAACAAGACACAGAAGGTCAAGTTAGCTGAACTGAAATGTCTGATAGCTGTCGGGTCCACACAGTGGGACTAACAGATGTATAAAAGTATATCAATATAGTGGAGGTATAGTGACCTCGTTATAGAGAAAGGTTGGGTATAAAAACCCCAGGAGATAACATAGTTAAACCCTGAACTGAGAGGCGTGGGAAAATGAATCCCACTAGAGGAAAGAAGTCTTCCTCAAACTGAACTGATGGGCATTGAATCCCGGAAGGAATAGAGTCTTCCTCCAAACTGAAAGTTCCGTCGCGACGTAGTAGGAGACGACCTGAGACAGGTACAACTCCTGTAGCATGCATGGCCAGATCCAACTGGGCTCCTCATTCTCGAAGTATAGAATTGTTAGGTGTCATATAAAGATGTTGACAAGAACCCAATGTATAATGTCAATTATCACGTTTAGGATAATGACGTTGTTATAAAGTGAAGTTAGTGAGAGACTTGAGTACAAGTCCTCGGTATACTGAAGCGCAGGTATTTAATCCACTGGTATTGTAGTGTTTGTATGCGTGGGACATACACGTTGTAGTCAGCAACATTCACGCACATAGAATAATACAACAGCGCACAAGAGTAAACAACATTTTACATTAATTATCTTGGTCGTTATTTCAAACAACAGATAGCACACAAGCCGGTGTAATCCGGTAGAAAACAGGTTGCAAGAATCCCATACCGTTCACCGTAGACTGTACTCGTTTAATTCCCGGTCAACGTCTGGTCAAACAGAGTCCTAGAATAGGATTGACTGAGAGGGTTAATTTATGTTACCCTTATATAATAATTCTATTGGATCACTTAACAAATCTCGTATTTGTTATTTCATGTGAGGTTTATTTCTTTTAATCACCTCATGATTTTATGTATAACTTATTTGTTATTCCTCTTGATTTATTTATAAATCCTTTAATGCACATATATGTGTTTATTGCATTTGTTGTTTATTTTATTTGTCTAGGTGACATAACAACTTATAATTCCTTAACTATATTTATATGTCATACATAGACATAAAATTCTTGTAGTTTTATTATTCTCCTGAAATACCCCAAACCTTGATATGTGGTTTAAATAGCAAACTATGTTATATAAAGGCTAAAAAGTGCCTTAGAAACATGAGTGGACAATTTAAAACATAGTAAAGTGCAATAAAGCACTAAGACACAGTTTGAGCAAAAACATGCTCTAAGCTATGAGTGAACTTGGTTAGGACCCAAAGAGCCTACCAAGACTAAATAATATTCAATTATGATTTAATAAGGCTAAATAAGTCCTTAGGAAGCTTTGGAAGACAATGAAACCAAACAAAACACAAATAAATACCTTAAAGTCAATATGAGCAAAAATGTGCTCTAAGCTTGGGATAAATGTGTATAAGACCTAATGGTCATACCTATACCTTATAAATATGTTAATGAACATATTAAATCAATTACTAAAGAAAACCAAGCTTGAAAACAAGTTAAAACACAAAATGTGCTTTAAGGAGTCTTAAAGCACGTTTTTGAAAAATTGTCTTGTAAATGGGTTTTGAATGGCTAAATGTCCATCATTACCCTTTAATCAACATGTGTACTATATAGTATCACATTTGGGTGGCTATATCAATGGGAAATCAAAAATTTCACTTCTATGTGCCTTGTTTTATGAATAGTAACTTTTATAAGCTAGTTTGTAACATATAATGTTATAAGTAATTAAGTTGGTCAACAAAGACCAAACTACCCCTAAGTATATGATGGGGGCCGGTTTTTAGTAAGGTGAGTCACCACCATGTTAAATAAATTAAAGGAAGGAAGGAAAAGAAAGTAAAAGAAGAAAGTTACTTTAGTACATAAATATCTTCTAAAAGTAGACTCCAATCTTCATTCTCTCATTTCCTCCAATTCCCACCGTCTTCTACCTTCCTCCTTTCTCTCTTTTACGATTTGCTATAGTACCACACAAGAACTCCATCTTTGAATGCTTGTAACTCCTAGCTCCATGGTCCAAATTCAATTTCAAGACCACCATTCTCTTAGTTAAGCCAAGCTCTACAATCTTGTCTTTTCAAAACTTCAAAACCTCCATTTCGGTGCCAAGAGAAACCTCCATGGGAAGAGCTTGAGCTCATCTTTTCATGCCTTGACATTCTCCTTTGCTTCAAGGTAAGGAAACTCAAAGAAAATCCATGTTTCCTCCATGTTCTTATGTTGACCGAAAATCACCATTAATGGTGTATTTACCTTGCTTTGTTTTAGCTTATTTCCAATCTTTCAAGGACTTGGTGGAGTCCTCTCTTGGTAGATATTCCAATTCCCTTCAAAGACCAAGGTAAAACAACTACATTAATGTTTTTGAAATAATGTAAACCTAGGGTTTACAATGAGATGAAGCATAAAGCTTATATACTCATTTCAATGTTGGTATATTGTTTAGTAGTTGACAAGGAAAGAAATGCCTTACCGGTTTAAGAGGAAACAAGAAAGAAGTTTGTGAGGAAAAGAGGTAAATATGCTATCTCAATGTGGTTTAATGCCTTAGGAGAAATGAGCTTTTAATGCTTGCTAAAACTACCTAAAGAGCAAATGGTGAATGACTTAGTAAGGTGTTCTCAAGGAGACTAGTAAAGGAATACATGTCTTGGTGTGTGTATTTGCAGGTTAAAGGCATTATTATGTGGGAAATTCAGTGTTTATGGTTTATGCTATTTAAGGGCCTAAGAGCCATGTTATTTAAGGGCCTAAGTGCCAAGCAATTTAAGTTATGCACTATATTGTGATGTAGTGCTAATTGTGTGAGGTTTGTGTATAAAAATGTGTTTGATGGATTTTAGGTGTTCTTGAATGAAATAAGGTAAAAAAAGTGTTTGGATGTGAGTATATACAAGAGAAGCTATGGCCAAATTTGGGAAAATGTGTAAGAAGTTCTAAGTGTTTTAAATGGTTTTGGTGAACTAGGAAGTATTAAAGGTGAATAAATGTTTACTTGGGAAGAAAACATGTATTAAGGTGACTTAGAGTGATGCAAGGATTTAGGTGTTATCTTGGAAGTTCTAGGAATTCAATGTGTGTTTGAGAATGTATTTAAGTCTTGGAGAAGTTGTTTAAGGTTTAGGTGAGGTTGATGTTCAAGGAATAAGTGATGTTTAGGTACGATGTGAAAAAGGAGGTTTAGTTAGTAAGAAAAGAAGTTTGAGAGATGATGTTAAGGTGTAGAGGAAACACCTTGGTATTGTGGTCATTATAGGTGAAATACCACCTAGAAATCTTAAGGAGAAAACATTGTAAGTGTTAGGAATTTTGTGAAGATATAAGTAAAGGTTTAAGGAATTAGAAAAAGAGTTTTGTGAGTGTTTAAGGATATCTTAAGGTGTGTTTGAAGTGCCCAAATGAGGTTAGGGTATACTAGGTCATATGGGGTGAAGTTTGGAGTTGGATGTGAAATGGAAAACAAGGATTTGGGGCAGACCGGACTTGCGACCGGACTTGCAAGTTCGGTCGGGCCCAGTTTACCCTGCGAGAATTGGCTTCTGGAATGGACCGGACATAGGACCGGACTTACAAGTCCGGTCGGAGTAGAAAAAATTTTGACGGAAATGTGTTCTGGAATCGACCGGACATGGACAAGTCCGGTCGGCAAGTCCGGTCGGACCAAAAACATGGTTTAAGGTTATGAAATGATATGTAATGATGGGGATTGGTTAGTAATGATGTTATAAAGTTGTTAAGGACATGTTAGGTGAGTTTAAATGGCAATTAAGTGGGTGAAAAGTTGTATCAAAATGTAAAAGTAAAACAAGTTAAAATGTAAAGTTATGTAACTAAGTTAACGGGGAAAGTTAAACATTAGACATTAAATAATCAAGCAAACCCCGATGTTAATAAAACACATGTGATGTTAACAGTTGATCGAGAATTGCTCGAGGAACATAAGTGGACGTGGTAAAGTGGACTCCGGTGACAGGTTTGGTTTTCTTGCAACCTGTGTCCTACCGGATTACACCGGCTTGTATGCCAATGTGTTTTTCTGTATGTTTGCCACGTTGTAAGATAAAACATGTAATGAGTTTACAGTAATTCATTTATGTGGCGTGTTCAACTCCGATACCATTTAACCTCGGAAGTGTTAATCTTAGTTAACTGAGTCTAGGATCACATGAGAGTTCGGTATTCGGATTAAACGACCCGAACCATGGGACGTTCTAACCGCGGCTATGCGTGTGTTAATTGTGTGATATGTGTTTGTGAATGTAGGGATCTCCCTTGTATGTTTAACCCAGTTGTAATACTGTATGTGTTGTTATGTGATAGGCTCCATAGTGGGGTTCTAACTAATATCTAAAAGTAAGTATGTACTAACAGTGGTGAGGAATCCGGTTAGGCCGGTCGCGCGTTGTTTGGGAGAGGGTATCCTTCTTAGCCTTACCCTTCTCTTTGTTACGGTTGTTTCCCTCACGGGTTATGATCTCCCATTAGCTTACTCCAAAGCTTAGCTATTCTGACTTATGATCGGTTTAGGGGGAACATGTGTTTGTGTGGTGTGTTCGGGCCTCCAAACCCGAACCGCCTTAACTTAAGTTACTCGTCCAACTATTAGGACGGTAATGAGTGTTGTTGTTATTGTATAACGAGCTTATCATGAGACTGGCAACATTCTCTAGGCTCACCAGTGTATAAACAATGTTTGGGTCGGTTCCTAAGAGAACCACTCCCGTTATGTTATGTATTTTGTTGTGATGCAATATCTATTGTGGTATTATGTTGTGCACGTGGAAAGGTGCAAAGTGCTGTTAAGTGTTGTATGTAGTGTATGTTGTAGGTTGTATAATGTGGAGTGTGTGGATCATGGATATGATTCCCAGTTTGTGATAGGAGGCGTTTAAGGATAACCCGATTTAAGGGTATGTGTCGTCTATTAAGGAAGTAGCTCCATTAGAGGAGGAACACTCTAGGGATGATGAATACCATGAGTGACTTATTAAGTAAGGATATATTATCCGTTTGTTGAGCCCGTCGAGGCGAATGATTATGTGTTGTGTGTTTACAGTTGCATGTATGATTTAAAAATAATCAACCGCATGCTAAGACGACAATTAGTTGTGCGTGGCCCGGTAGCATGTGGGCTGCGGGATTACCATACCAGCAAAGGTGCTGAGCCCCTTGGGGGCCACCCTTTCTCTTCTTTTCCTATTTCAGGTACGAAGTGCTGGAAGCCGTTCGAGAGTAGGACGGGTAGTCATCGTACATGGGTAATCATTTAAGTTTATGTATACAGTAGGTGTAGTAAGACCGAAATTGTTGTCGGCATCAGTTTATAAATACTCGGTATAGTTGGAAGGTGTATGTTGTTGTTGTGTTAATGGAAAGGGATAGTAATGCGTAGACGCTCGGGAATTTGGCCCATCAGACCGGTACAATGTGTATGTATTAGCCTTGTTAGCCACGAGGGTGGCTAACGGCGTGTAACACCAACGAGTTAAGTAATGTGATGAGGTTGTTTTTCCGCTGCAGTTTATTGTAAGTGTGTTAATGTTGGATGGGGTGTTACATCTCCTTTTTAACCATAAATAATATTTATTGTTTATCTTTTAATTCCTTATAACCATGTAAGCCATAGTTTTAATTCCATAATTCCTTTAATCAAAATTCTTTCTTCTAAATTCCTCCAAATATCCATGTAGGACCTATATTTATTTTAATCTAAATTCTTACTCTTATATTTCGGTTATTTACAAAACAACCACATAAATTCATAAACTTTATATTAAATTCTAATCTCTTTATATTATAGAGTTTTAATTTCTTATTTAGCTAAATTACAAAGCCATCCCTAATATTTTGGTATATAGCTTTTTAAATATTATAACTCTCAAAAATTACAACTTAGCCCCTTAAATCCTCGGCTTTAATAATTTATTTCTTATAATTACAATCTAACCACAAAATCTTATAACTTTTACATAATGACATGTAAACTATAGTTTTAATTTTAATTCTCCATAAATGCCGAATATATATATATAAATTCTTAAATTACCAAACTAACCCCAAAGAATTCGGCTTTGGTCTTGAACTTTCCCTTAATTACATTTTCACCCCAAAACTTTCTAATAGTTACTTAATAACTTATAAACTATAGTCTAAATATTTAATTCCTTAAAATTTCGAAAGTGAACCTAATAATTCTCTTAATTATGAATTCGCCCACTAATAAATTCTAAACTTTCATAACAACTTTTAAAAATTACATAATAGCCCAAAACTTTATAAAAAGTTATTTCAAAGCTTGTTTAAATTATCTAAAATTCTTAAACTTAATTCCTAACCTTATATTATATTATAATTACACCAAATACCCCTTTAGCTCTCGGTTTTCACAATAAGTGCACCAAACTTTGTAAAAATTACATTTAAGCCACATAACTTATTTAATTAGTCATTTAAGCTTTAATAAAATATTTTTAACTCACCAAACTTTATGATATAAGTTATATACCTAAGTAGGTCATTAATACCTATTTAACACTTAGGTAATTCGGCCATATTTAGTGACCATATAGTATATAAAAGTGGATTTATATGTCATAATAAATGTACATAAATTCATATGAGTCATATAACTCATGTAAAAATTATTGTAATGTCTTATATTGATTCTTAGCTTAAAATAAAGCATTTTTGCCCTAGACTTTTCGGCCTTAATTAATTTGTAACATAAACAAATTCTATGACACAAAAATGTGTCTTAAGGTAAATATTTTCTATATATGTTATAGATTATATTTTTGGCATATAAAACCATATAGTTTCGGTATTATTTAGCCTAGGAGATGTACATAATTTTTGTAAAATTTTTAGAAGCTTAACAAAGCTTATAACATAAAGATTTACTTAGTAAACTTACTTCTTAACAAAGGTGGTTAAGTGCTTGAACTTCTTCTTGAATCTCCAAGCTTTCTCCTAGGTAAACTTGATGCCCCTCTTCGGTTTTATGCAAGAGGTGAAGGTGTTTAGGAGTTAGATCTTCAACAAAGATCTTAAGTAGATTTGTAAGTAGTTTTACAATACTTTACCTTAGACTTTTTCTCTTATAATTTCGGCTCACCAAAGGTAGATGAAGAGCAAGTTTTCCTTCATCAAAATGAAGAGAAAAGAGACTTAGAAGAGGTAGAACTTGGTTACACACAAAAATGTGTTTTAAGGATTTTCAAGCTTTAAAACCTACCTTAAGATAACCTTGAGATGCTCCTTGGTTTAATGTTGGTTTGGACAATCTCCTTGGAGAACTAAGTGAAGCCGAACACACCTTGTTATGCTAGGAAGAGTTTTGCTTCAAGACTTGCCAAGAAATGCTAGGAAATTACCTTAAAGATGAAGATAGAAGTTAAAACTCCATTAATGGACTTAAGAGCTTCAAAGGAAGAAGATGAAGCTAGAAGAGAGAGGAGAGAGCTTACCTAAACCGTGGATGAAGAGGGCAAGGAAGAAAGTGAGACTTAGCTCACGTAAATGGTAAGGAATTGCACTTTGGAATTGATTTTTGTTTTGTCAATTTTTAATGTCAAATGACTATACTTTTTCTTAGTTTATTTCATGGTTGATTGGCTCAATAAATGACCTCTTTTCCAGCTTGAAAACCGGCCATGAGGAGTGTGACAAGGCAAGAGCATGTGGAAGAAATAATGTGAACTAGAAGACAAGGAAATTTAGGTAAGGTATCTTCTTTTGATTTTTCTAAGTTTGTGTTGTCTTCTTCCTCATGTAGAGTCACGAATTTAGGGACTGAATGGAGCTCAAAAACCAGCCATGAATAGCCAAGGAAGAACATGGAAGATTGCTTAATTTGTAAGAAAGCAAAAGAAAGGAATCTTAGATCTACTTTTTACCTTTTTGCATTTTGTTTTCTTCCTAGCTCACATGGCCTTATTATTCTGCATAATTTCGACAGCTTGCTGGTCATATGAGACCTACATACTTTGGCATTAAGTAATATAACACATGGGAAGGTGAGTCACCATGTTCTATGCCTTTTACAAACTTTTAATGCAATTTTTATACTAGTTTTTGCTCTCAAAATCGGCCCCTATAGAGAGCCTTGTTGACTAGTCAAACCAACTTATTTAGAAGGTCATTTTAACCCTATTTAATATTACCAATTCGTGGCATGTCAAAAACTACAAGGTAATTACGTAAAACGCATTTTCGTGACACCCGAAGGTGTGTTTTTGTGCTCTAAGGAAATTTTGGGAAACCAATTGTTTTTATGAGTTCCAAGTGTTTGTAAACACTTATTATAGTAAATAAACATATACTAAGATGTTACATTGAGTTATATGGGGTTATATCAACCCGTGACATAATTTACGGGCCATCGGGACACTCCCGGGCCAAAAGGAGCGCTAAGAAATCCTCCTGTGGTTTTTGCTGAATTTTGAGAAACCACTTCATGGGTTCTCTTTATAATGGTTAATAATGATGTTAGGAACTCAAGGAATCAATTTTATAGGAGTTCGTGCCACCTCGGCACTCCTCCGGACTTTTCGTGCTTTAAGGGGCGTGCGTGAGCACTCCCGAGCGTTTTGCGTTTTTGACTGAATATAGCTTAGGGAATATATTTATATATTCATATAATAATTGTATGACCATTTGGTTTGAATATTAGAGGGTCATACAAGGTCATGTTTGACCATATGCTTCTAAGGCGTTTTAGCGTTTATGGTGAAACGACTATTTTTATGTAACGTTTTCATGCATGGGTTTGCATGCGTACGTGAAATGATTTATATTTGGATTATATTCCAATAACTAATGATTTAATAATATTATTTATATTTGGGGTATTTCAATCTACCCCCCTTAAAAAAGGACTTCGCCCCGAAGTCTCATATCTAAATTATAAGGTTGTGGGGAATCAAGTTCCACTAGGTATCCACAACTCAATCTAGTTTTTAGGGATCAAGTCCCAAGTCTCTATATTCCTAAGTTCACAGTGTACGTCAAACACAACAGGAATACTTGGAACAATATAGTGTATATAATAACATAGTCACTTTTCATATTTAATAGTGCAGAGTAGTGCACATAAACTTTTCATTGTAGTGTAACAAAGTACACACCAACAAGTAGAAGTACAAGGTACATTCAAATACAGTGTTACACAAGAACACATACAAGACAAGGTGTCACTGAATATACTGAATAGTGTTACACAAGAACACTCACGGAACTGCAACAAGGTGCAACAAAACTGAAAGTGTTACACAAGAACACTCACTGAAATGTAACAAATGCATACTGAACTCACAAATGAAAAAGGCTCTACCCCCCAAAAAAAAAGAGGGGTACGCCCCCGTACCCTAGACTAAAGCGTCTAGTCGGTAAATAATGAGGGAAATTTCACTCGCATATCTGCTTCTAATTCCCATGTGGCCTCTTCCACATCGTGGTTTGACCAAAGAACTTTTACCAAGCTCACAGATTTGTTGCGAGTATCTCGTGTCTTTCTGTCTAAGATTCGTTGCGGTGTTTCCACATACCGCATTGTTGGTTCTAAAGAGAGTGTCTCAGGTTGTAGAACATGAGAAGGATGAGGCATGTATTTCTTAAGCTGAGACACGTGAAAAACATTGTGTACTTTGCCTAATTCGGCTGGCAAATCAAGTCGATATGCCACAAGACCAACCCGCTCTATGATAGCGTAGGGTCCTACAAATTTCGGGCTTAGCTTGCCCTTCTGTCCAAATCTGAATACACCCTTCGTGGGTGATACTCGTAGAAATACCTGGTCGCCAACCGCGAACTCAAGGTCTCGTCGCCTCTCGTCAGCATATGATTTTGTCTGTCTTGTGCTGCTTTCATTACTTCTGATTTGTTGTACTTCTGCCTGGACTTGCTCTAAGTACTCAGGCCCAATGATGACGGTCTCACTAGACTCGTCCCAGCACAATGGTGTGCGACATGGTCTGCCATATAAGGCTTGGAAAGGTGACATCTGTATAGAGGCGTGATAGCTGTTATTGTATGCAAACTCGATGAGATGTAGTCTATCTATCCAGCTGCCCTGGAAATCCAAGGCACATGCTCGTAGCATGTCCTCTAAGGTCTAGATAGTCCTCTCTGACTGTCCATCTGTCTGAGGATGAAATGCTGTGCTAAGCTTCAACTTAGTGCCAAGTGCCTCGCGAGTAGTTCGCCAGTATCGTGAGAGAAATCTAGTGTCTCGATCTGAAACAATAGTCTTAGGTACTCCATGATGTCTGATAATCTCCTGCTCAAATAATTCTGCTAACTTTGGCACTTTCCAAGTGTCTTTCATCGGAATAAACCTAGCAACCTTAGTCAGTCGATCAACAACAACCCAAATCATATTAAGGCCTCCTCTCGTAGGTGGTAGTCCCACCACGAAGTCCATGGAGATATCATAAAACTTCCACTCTGGAACAGGCATAGACTGTACCATACCTCCTGGTCGTCTGTGTTCGAATTTCACTTTCTGACAAGTGAGACATCGAATCACATATTCTGTCACGTCGCCCTTCATACCACTCCACCAGAAATACCTCTTCAGATCTTTGTACATCTTAGAAGCTCCTGGATGGACAGATGTGGAAGAAGTGTGGGACTCTCGAAGAATATGCTCCTTTATATCGGTGCTGTCTCTGGGAATACATAATCTTCCCTTCAATCTGATTAGTCCATCATCATGTAGCTGAAACTCATATTTACCACTCTCAAACGTACCGTCAGACAACTTCTGACTGATCCCCATCATTCGCTGATCACTCTGCTGTGCTCTGCGTATGTCGTCCATAAGACTCGAGCTAGCCACAATGGCATTTATAGAATGTGCTCGTCGACTAAGTGCGTCTGCTACAACATTAGCTTTCCCTTCTTTGTACTGCAAATCAATGTCATAGTCCTTAAGAAATTCAACCCATCTTCTTTGTCTCATGTTTAACTCCTTCTGGGTGAATATATACTTCAAGCTCTTGTGATGAATATACGGTCATCTGGGCACCATACAGGTAGTGGCGCCAGATCTTCAAGGCAAAAACAATAGCTCCAAGCTCTAAGTCATGTGTGGGATAGTTTTCCTCATGTTTCTTCAACTGTCGGGAAGCGTAGGCGACTACCTTCCCATCTGCATGAGTACACACCCTAGTCCCCTGCCTGATGCATCACAATAAACTTCATAACCTTCAGTGCCTTCAGGTATAGTTAAAACTGGTGCTGATGTCAAAGCATTCTTCAAAAGCTCAAATGAGGTCTCACATTCAGTAGTCCATGTGAAAGGTGCATCCTTCTCATTAAGAGCTGGTCATAGGTTTGGCTATTTTGGAGAAGTCTCTGACCAACCTTCTGTAGTATCCTGCTAAACCAAGGAAACTCCTGATGTCCGTAACTGTCTTTGGCCTAGGCCAAGTGCGAACTGCTTCTATCTTTGCTGGATCCACTGCGATCCCAGCATCAGAGATAACATGTCCTAAAAAGGAAACTCTGTCTAACCAAAACTCACATTTGGAGAACTTAGCATAAAGCTGGTTCTCCCTTAGGATCTCAAGTACATGTCGGAGATGACTCTCATGCTCTTCTTTAGACTTTGAGTAAATTAGGATGTCATCGATGAAAACAACCACGGTCTTATCCAACTGCTCTCTGAATAATCTGTTCATCAAATCCATGAAGACTGCAGGTGCATTTGACAAGCCAAAAGACATAACTGTAAACTCATAGGGCCATACCGTGTTCTGAATGCTGTCTTTTCTATGTCTTGCTCCCTGATGGGTATCTGATGGTAGCCTGATCTCAAATCGATCTTCGAAAACACTTTTGCTCCTCTCAGCTGATCAAATAAATCGTCAATCCGTGGTAGGGATATTTGTTCTTCACCGATACTGCATTAAGCTCTCTGTAATCAATACATAACGAAGGCTTCCATCCTTCTTCTTCACAAATAGGACTGGTGCTCCCCAAGGAGATACGCTAGGTCGTATGTATCCCTTGTCCAATAAATCTTTCAGCTGCTCCTTCAGCTCAGCCATCTCTGCTGGTGCCATACGGTACGGTGCCTTAGCTATGGGACCGGTACCTGGTAGTAATTCGATGGAGAACTCTACCTCCCTGGATGGCGGTAAGCCTGGAAGTTCCTTTGGAAAAATATCTGGAAATTCCGACACCACTGGCATAGTTGAATCAAAATCAGGGTCATGCTCTTACATCCTGAACATAGCATAAGTATACTTCCTTCTGCTTGTTGACGTGCTCGTACATGGACATAGCAGATATAACTTTTATCGATGGTGCCCTAGGGCTCTGACGGTAAGATACTGTCACTCTGATGGGCTCTTAAGCAACAGCCTGCGCTCTGCACAAAGAATGCGGCCTCTGTGCCGCCCCAGCCAGTCCATCCCGGCTATAACATCGAATCCTAGGCCTCTGAACTCAATAAGGTCAATAGGGAATTTCTCCTCCTTAATACTGATAGTGGCTCCTCTATAAAGATGAGTGCAACTGATCTTCTCCTTAGACGGGAGTGCCACCTTAAAATCAGGTAACTCTACAGCGTCTAGCCCCAACTTCCCCGCAAGCGAAGGCGAAACGAAAGATGTGAGGCTCCGGAGTCGAACAGTAACTAATGCATCCACTCCATTAACCGGAAAGGTACCAGTGAGGATCGCGCCACCCTTGCTGGCCTCTCCTCAGTAAGAATACTTAAGGCACCTTCCGTCTCCTTAGTACAAACCTAATAACAGAATCTGAGTAAGTACTTTGATATATGATGGGCCTAAAGACATTCATTTCATAACAATAATGCTTCATTGATGAGATGATCTCCTTTCAGATGTCCAAACAATTACAATACTAGTACTTTCTAAAAGTCAAACTTAATCTTCCTGGTTTCATGTGAGTGGTGTTTATCACTGTCGAAGGTGCTGTGTGTATAATTTAATCCTTTTAATTCCATGGTATAGCAACCTTGACTTTCCACCCATTACTAAAAACATCTCCTGAACTCAATATGATTTTCTTTGCAAGGTCCACACGCTTCTGCTCGCCATAAAGGAACTCTGTCATCTCCAATTGACAAAGACAACACTGGTATCCCCTGTTCAAGGGACTCTTTTGTTTCATCATTGTCTGGTGTAGTCCTAAGCGGCCTCCTTCTTCATAGAAGTGATGATACATAGATCAGCCTTAAGTTGGGAACTGGATCTTCTTCTAGTTGCTGAGCTGTATTAACTGATGTTCCACAATTTGTAAAAATTCTTCTGGGATTTTTGGCACTTGTGCTCCATCTCCATTTCTTGTATCCTGGTAGGTCTTGAGTAAGGATTCCAATCCTTTCCTAAGCACATCATTTCAGCTTCATCTTTGATATCCTCCTGGAAATTCTGGAGGTAGAACCCTCCTGGTCCTGCTCCCAATTTATGACATTTTCTAATGATTGCAATCTGTGTCTCCGGTGTAGGTATCCTTTGAGTAGTATCAAACCTGGTTGGATAACTTTACATTGTTCGTTCCCTGGTTCTTGTACTTTGAAATGTTTTCCTCCATGGAGGGCGGTGAGGGGATAGGAAAGCATATCTTATTAGCTCCTACGTGGTTTAAATTTGTTCTAGTGAGTCTAATAATTCTTTCCTAATCAATTAGGCAATCAAGCATGCAAAGCACTAATTCACATCATTCGTTGCTCAATAACAGGTTCACACGGTTTAGAAATACCTGGGTTGGTAGAAGGACCAGCCTCATCTGAGCGGTCCATGACATGTAGGGCGGGTCCCGATGCTGGGCCTTTGCCCTAATACCCCTGAGCCTGGTTTGTTGGTGGAGGGCGAGTATCGCTAGCTCCATTCTTAGGGCCGGTGTTTGGCTTTGCTCCCGGGCGGTAATTCCTGCTCTCCGGGTTTCGGATACACTCGAAGGCACGATGCCCGAGTATCTGACAGTAGCGGCACATGACTTTCTCCCCTTGGCAGTCTACGCCGGGGTGATCCTTTCCACACTGCTTACAGTTGAAACGGCGGACATACTTCTGGCCCGTGTTTGAGCCATGTCCAGAACCTAATACAATCAAGGTTAATTATACATTCTAACGGTACTGAAGTAATTTCAAATCTAACTGTCTGATTAGAGTGCCTACCCTTAGATGGGTAGGTTTTCTGTGAGTTGCCGCCCCGTAGGTTCCTGACTGGGGGTTCCCAGTAGTTTGGTTCCCCTTCCCTTGATAGGACCCCTGTCCTTTCTGATAGGGTTGTTCCTTTTGTTGGAGTTCCCCTGCTTGGCATCTTCGCCACCAGGTCCGTCCTTCCTCTTTTGGGAGCTCAAAGCATCCCTTCTCTTACAAGTGATCTCCACTACGGAGGCAGCATGATAGCATTCCTGAAATCTCAAGGTATCAATCTCCAAATCTCCCATGACGGGGTATAAGTAATAAAATTTTCAACTGGTTTGTGTCTCTCCTGTTTTACCTGTAAACTGGTAGGGATGATTGGTCCCATCCCAAACTGAAGTCGAGGGCTCAGTCCCCCGTAGAACCGGTCGACCAACACCTGGTCCGAGTATCCTATACCGGGTAGTAGTCGAGTAGCGAAGTGAACTTCGCATAGTACTCATCCACTGACATCTTCCCCGTCTGCTCCAGGGCGTCAAACTCCCTAGTCTTCACCATCCTGGTGTGGGCCGGGTAGTATTTGCCCCTAAGTAGTGCAGTGTATTGTCCCCAAGTAAAAGCTGGGTCATCCAGGTGGTCGGCTTTCACCATGTTCCACCAATCTCTAGCTGCATCCTTCAGATAAAAGGCAGCAAGTCTTACTTTTTCCCTAGCTGGGACTGCAAGCGTCTCGAACGCTGTCTCCATCTCCATGATGTAGGTTCTAAGTGAGCAGGGTCAGTCTGCCCCTTGAATGCAGTCGGCCTCAGATCAGCCAAACTCTTCACCCAGTCTCTCTCCCTGGGTGGAGGTGGTGGAGGTAGCTGCTGCTGCTGTGCAACCCCCGCCTGTGCAAATGCCTGAGCAATTAAGGTAGCAATGTCTGCCAGCCTGATGTTTGGCTCCTCATCAGCCTGTCCACGTCGTCCTCCTCTTCCTGACATCTGCAGGATGTTGAGGTATATTAGGCACTGTGGTCAAAATCTTGGTCTTGGATAGTAGTCTAAGTAAAACTAACTTAAACTCCTTTCAATACTATCACTCAACCCTTAACTTAAAGTCTTAGATATCCTAATCTCGGTGTATCCTTGTATCCAGAGCGTAACTACGCTCTGATACCACTTTTTGTAATACCCCAACCCGAAATCCAATAAACTGAACGGCGATCACTCCCAAATAAAACAACTGCAGCGGAAATAAATACAACAACCGGGCGGTATTACAATGCCGTTGGCCACCCTTGTGACCAACAAGGCTAAGTCCAAATACAATCAAATGTCACGGTCTGGAATACAGATACAACCCGAGATACTAGGAATCAAACTCAAAGTAAAATACTGAAATAAAATAATTAACTAATAGTAGACTCCCAAAGCTAGGTCTACCCCACCTACACTCAGTGTGGTGATCTTCTTAAACTTCAGGTACCTGAAAAATGGGGGTGCCCCCAAAGGGGCTCAGCAAACAATGCTGGTATGGA
Source organism: Limonium bicolor (assembly GCA_023374045.1). NCBI lineage: Eukaryota > Viridiplantae > Streptophyta > Magnoliopsida > Caryophyllales > Plumbaginaceae > Limonium > Limonium bicolor. The sequence goes on along the minus strand of CM041780.1, from coordinate 219,412,737 downwards.
AAACGTGCAGCCCATCGTCTACCGGGCCACACCAACTACTTTGTCGAACACATGCAGTTCATTTTTATAAAGCTGTAAACAAGCATAATCTGATGATAACAAGTATCCAACAAGGACAATAATGTCACATAGAACAAGACACAGAAGGTCAAGTTAGCTGAACTGAAATTCTGATAGCTGTCGGGTCCACACAGTGGGACTGACAGATGTATAAAAGTATATCAATATAGTGGAGGTATAGTGACCTCGTTATAGAGAAAGGTTGGGTATAAAAACCCCAGGAGATAACGTAGTTAAACCCTGAACTGAGAGGCGTGGGAAATGAATCCCACTAGAGGAATAAGTCTTCCTCAAACTGAAGGGCATTTGAATCCCGGAAGGAATAGAGTCTTCCTCCCAACTGAATGTTCCGTCGCGACGTAGTAGGAGACGACCTGAGACAGGTACAACTCCTGTAGCATGCATGGCCAGATCCAACTGGGCTCCTCATTCTCGAAGTATAGATTGTTAAGTGTCATATAAAGACGTTAAACAAGAACACAATGTGTATGTCAATTATCACGTTTAGGATAATGACGTTTGTTATAAAGTGAAGTTAGTGAGAGACTTGAGTACAAGTCCTCGGTATACTGAAGCGCAGGTATTTAATCCACTGGTATAGTAGTGTTTGTATGCGTGGGACATACACGTTGTAGTCAGCAACATTCACGCACATAAAATAATACAACAGTGCACAAGAGTAAAACAACATTTTACATTAATTATCTTGGTCGTTATTTCAAACAACAGATAGCACACAAGCCGGTGTAATCCGGTAGAAAACAGGTTGCAAGAATCCCATACCGTTCACCGTAGACTGTACTCGTTTAATTCCCGGTCAACGTCTGGTCAAACAAGTCCTAGAATAGGATTACTGAGAGGGTTAATTTATGTTACCCTTATATAATAATTCTATTGGATCTTTAACAAATCTCGTATTTGTTATTTCATGTGAGGTTTATTTCTTTTAATCCTCATGATTTAATGTATAACTTATTTGTTATTCCTTTTGATTTATTTATAAATCCTTTAATGCACATATATGTGTTTATTGCATTTGTTGTTTATTTTATTTGTCTAGGTGACATAACAACTTATAATTCTTAACTATATTTATATGTCATACATAGACATAAAATTCTTATAGTTTTTTATTCTCCTTTTAACCATAAATAATATTTATTGTTTATCTTTTAATTCCTTATAACCATGTAAGCCATAGTTTTAATTCCATAATTCCTTTAATCAAAATTCTTTCTTCTAAATTCCTCCAAATATCCATGTAGGACCTATATTTATTTAATCTAAATTCTTACTCTTATATTTCGGTTATTTACAAAACAACCACATAATTCATAAACTTTATATTAAATTCTAATCTCTTTATATTATAGAGTTTTAATTCTTATTTAGCTAAATTACAAAGCCATCCCTAATATTTTGGTATATAGCTTTTAAATATTATAACTCTCAAAATTACAACTTAGCCCCTTAAATCTCGGCTTTAATATTTATTTCTTATAATTACAATCTAACCACAAAATCTTATAACTTTTACATAATGATGTAAACTATAGTTTTAATTTTAATTCTCCATAAATGCCGAATATATATATAAATTCTTAAATTACCAAACTAACCCCAAAGAATTCGGCTTTGGTCTTGAACTTTCCATTAATTACATTTTCACCCCAAAACTTTCTAATAGTTACTCTTAATAACTTATAAACTAAGTCTAAATATTTAATTCCTTAAAATTTCGAAAGTGAACCTAATAATTCTCTTAATTATGAATTCGCCCACTAATAAATTCTAAACTTTCATAACAACTTTTATAAATTACATAATAGCCCAAAACTTTATAAAATTATTTCAAAGCTTGTTTAAATTATCTAAAATTCTTAAACTTAATTCCTAACCTTATATTATATTATAATTACACCAAATACCCCTTTAGCTCTCGGTTTTCACAATAAGTGCACCAAACTTTGTAAAAATTACATTTAAGCCACATAACTTATTAATTAGTCATTTAAGCTAATAAATATTTTTAACTCACCAAACTTTATGATATAAGTTTATATACCTAAGTAGGTCATTAATACCTATTTAACACTTAGGTAATTCGGCCATATTTATGTGACCATATAGTATATAAAAGTGGATTTATATGTCATAATAATTACATAAATTCATATGAGTCATATAACTCATGTAAAATTATTGTAATGTCTTATATATTCTTAGCTCAAAATAAAGCATTTTTGCCCTAGACTTTCGGCCTTAATTAATTTGTAACATAAAAAATTTTGACACAAAAATGTGTCTTAAGGTAAATATTTTCTATATATGTTATAGATTATATTTTTGGCATATAAAACCATATAGTTTCGGTATTATTTAGCCTAGGAGATGTACATAATTTTTGTACAATTTTTAGAAGCTTAACAAAGCTTATAACATAAAGATTTACTTAGTAAACTTACTTCTTAACAAAGGTGGTTAAGTGCTTGAACTTCTTCTTGAATCTCCAAGCTTTCTCCTAGGTAAACTTGATGCTCCTCTTCGGTTTTATGCAAGAGGTGAAGGTGTTTAGGAGTTAGATCTTCAAAAGATCTTAAGTAGATTTGTAAGTAGTTTTACAATACTTTACCTTAGACTTTTCTCTTATAATTTCGGCTCACCAAAGGTAGATGGAACAAGTTTTCCTTCATCAAAATGAAGAAGAAAAGAGACTTAGAAGAGTAGAACTTGGTTACACACAAAAATGTGTTTAAGGATTTTCAAGCTTTAAAACCTACCTTAAGATAACCTTGAGATGCTCCTTGGTTTAATGTTGGTTTGGACAATCTCCTTGGAGAACTAAGTGAAGCCGAACACACCTTGTTATGCTAGGAAGAGTTTTGCTTCAAGACTTGCCAAGAAATGCTAGGAAATTACCTTAAAGATGAAGATAGAAGTTAAAACTCCATTAATGGACTTAAGAGCTTCAAAGGAAGAAGATGAAGCTAGAAGAGAGAGGAGAGAGCTTACCAAACCGTGGATGAAGGGCAAGGAAGAAGTGAGACTAGCTCACGTAAATGAAGAAGCATTTGGAATTGATTTTTGTTTTGTCAATTTTTAATGTCAAATGACATATTTTTCTTAGTTTATTTCATGGTTGGCTCAATAAATGCCTCTTTTCCAGCTGAAAACCGGCCATGAGGAGTGTGACAAGGCAAGAGTTGGAAGAAATAATGTGAACTAGAAGACAAGGAAAAGGTAAGGTATTTCTTTTGATTTTTCTAAGTTTGTGTTGTCTTCTTCCTCATGTAGAGTCACGAATTGGGACTGAATGGAGCTCAAAAACCGGCCATGAAGAGCCAAGGAAGCATGGAAGATTGCTTATTTGTAAGAAAGCAAAAGAAAGGAATCTAGATCTACTTTTCTTTTTGCATTTTTTTTTCTAGCTCACATGGCCTTTTTCTGCAATTTCGACAGCTTCTGGTCAAATGAGACCTACATACTTTGGCATTAAGTATATAACACATGGGAATGAGTCACATGTTTAAGCCTTTTAAAACTTTTAAAGCAAATTTTATACTAGTTTTTGCTCCAAAATCGGCCCCTATAGAGAGCCTTGTTGACTAGTCACACCAACTGATTTAGAAGGTCATTTTAACCCTTTTAAGATTACCAATTCGTGGCATGTCAAAAACTACAAGGTAATTGCGTAAAACGCATTTTCGTGACACCCGAAGGTGTGTTTTTGTGCTCTAAGGAAATTTTGGGAAACCAATTGTTTTTATGAGTTCCAAGTGTTTGTAAACACTTATTATAGTAAATAAACATATACTAAGATGTTACATTGAGTTATATGGGGTTATATCAACCCGTGACATAATTTACGGGCCATCGGGACACTCCCGGGCCAAAAAGGAGCGCTAAGAAATCCTCCTGTGGTTTTTGCTGAATTTTGAGAAACCACTTCGTGGGTTCTCTTATAATGGTAATAATGATGTTAGGAACTCAGGAATTAATTTTATAGGAGTTCGTGCCACCTCGGCACTCCTCCGGACTTTTCGTGCTTTAAGGAGCGGCGTGAGCACTCCCGAGCGTTTTGCGTTTTGACTGAATAGCTTAGGGAAATATTTATATATTCATATAATAATTGTATGACCATTTGGTTTGAATTTAGAGGGTCATACAAGGTCATGTTTGACCATATGTTCTAAGGCGTTTTAGCGTTTATGGTGAAACGACTATTTTTACGTAACGTTTTCATGCATGGGTTTGCATGCGTACGTGAAATGATTTATATTTGGATTATATTCCAATAAATAATGATTTAATAATATTATTTAGATTTGGGGTATTTCAATCTACCCCCCTTAAAAAGGACTTCGCCCCGAAGTCTCATATCTAAATTATAAGGTTGTGGGGAATCAAGTTCCACTAAGTATCCACAACTCAATCTAGTTTTTAGGGATCAAGTCCCAAGTCTCTATATTCCTAAGTTCACAGTGTACATCAAACACAACAGGAATACTTGGAACAATATAGTGTATATAATAACAAGTCACTTTTCATATTTAATAGTGCAGAGTAGTGCACATAAACTTTTCATTGTAGTGTAACAAAGTACACACCAACAAGTAGAAGTACAAGGTACATTCAAATACAGTGTTACACAAGAACACATACAAGACAAGGTGTCACTGAATATACTGAATAGTGTTACACAAGAACACTCACTGAAATGCAACAAGGTGCAACAAAACTGAATGTTACACAAGAACACTCACTGAAATGTAACAAATGCATACTGAACTCACAAATGAAAAAGGCTCTACCCCCCAAAAAAAGAGGGGTACGCCCCCGTACCCTAGACTAAAGCGTCTAGTCGGTAAATAATGAGGGAAATTTCGCTCGCATATCTGCTTCTAATTCCCATGTGGCCTCTTCCACATCGTGGTTTGACCAAAGAACTTTTACGCTCACAGATTTGTTTCGAGTATCTCGTGTCTTTCTGTCTAAGATTCGTTGCGGTGTTTCCACATACCGCATTGTTGGTTCTAAAGAGAGTGTCTCAGGTTGTAGAACATGAGAAGGATGAGGCATGTATTTCTTAAGCTGAGACACGTGAAAACATTGTGTACTTTGCCTAATCGGCTGGCAAATCAAGTCGATATGCCACAAGACCACCCGCTCTATGATAGCGTAGGGTCCTACAAATTTCGGGCTTAGCTTGCCCTTCTGTCCAAATCTGAATACACCCTTCATGGGTGATACTCGTAGAAATACCTGGTCGCCAACCGCGAACTCAAGGTCTCGTCGCCTCTCATCAGCATATGATTTCTGTCTGTCTTGTGCTGCTTTCATGTTACTTCTGATTTGTTGTACTTCTGCCTGGACTTGCTCTAAGTACTCAGGCCCAATGATGACGGTCTCACTAGACTCGTCCCAGCACAATGGTGTGCGACATGGTCTGCCATATAAGGCTTGAAAGGTGACATCTGTATAGAGGCGTGATAGCTGTTATTGTATGCAAACTCGATGAGATGTAGTCTATCTATCCAGCTGCCCTGGAAATCCAAGGCACATGCTCGTAGCATGTCCTCTAAGGTCTGAATAGTCCTCTCTGACTGTCCATCTGTCTGAGGATGAAATGCTGTGCTAAGCTTCAACTCAGTGCCAAGTGCCTCGCGAGTAGCTCGCCAGTATCGTGAGAGAAATCTAGTGTCTCGATCTGAAACAATAGTCTTAGGTACTCCATGATGTCTGATAATCTCCTCAAATAGTTCTGCTAACTTTGGCACTTTCCAAGTGTCTTTCATCGGAATAAACCTAGCAACCTTAGTCAGTCGATCAACAACAACCCAAATCATATTAAGGCCTCCTCTCGTAGGTGGTAGTCCCACCACGAAGTCCATGGATATCATAAAACTTCCACTCTGGAACTGGCATAGACTGTACCATACCTCCTGGTCGTCTATGTTCGAATTTCACTTTCTGACAAGTGAGACATCGAATCACATATTCTGTCACGTCGCCCTTCATACCACTCCACCAGAAATACCTCTTTAGATCTTTGTACATCTTAGAAGCTCCTGGATGGACAGATGTGGAAGAAGTGTGGGACTCTCGAAGAATATGCTCCTTTATATCGTGCTGTCTCTGGGAATACACAATCTTCCCTTCAATCTGATGAGTCCATCATCATGTAACTGAACTCATATTTCCACCTCAAATACCGTCAGACAACTTCTGACTGATCTCCATCATTCGCTGATCACTCTGCTGTGCTCTACGTATGTCGTCCATAAGACTCGAGCTAGCCACAATGGCATTTAGGAATGTGCTCGTCGACTCAGTGCGTCTGCTACAACATTAGCTTTCCCTTCCTTGTACTGCAAATCAATGTCATAGTCCTTAAGAAATTCAACCCATCTTCTTTGTCTCATGTTTAACTCCTTCTGGGTGAATACATACTTCAAACTCTTGTGATCCGAATATACGGTCATCTGGACACCATACAGGTAGTGGCGCCAGATCTTCAAGCAAAAACAATAGCTCCAAGCTCCAAGTCATGTGTGGGATAGTTTTCCTCATGTTTCTTCAACTGTCGGGAAGCGTAGGCGACTACCTTCCCATTCTGCATGAGTACACACCCTAATCCCTGCCTGATGCATCACAGTAAACTTCATAACCTCTGCCTTCAGGTATAGTCAAAACTGGTGCTGATGTCAAAGCATTCTTCAAAAGCTCGAATGAGGTCTCACATTCAGTAGTCCATGTGAAAGGTGCGTCCTTCTTCATTAAGCTGGTCATAGGTTTGGCTATTTTGGAGAAGTCTCTGACAAACCTTCTGTAGTATCCTGCTAAACCAAGGAAACTCCTGATGTCTGTAACTGTCTTTGGCCTAGGCCAAGTGCGAACTGCTTCTATCTTTGCTGGATCCACTGCGATCCCAGCATCTGAGATACATGTCCTAAAAGGAAACTCTGTCTAACCAAAACTCACATTTGGAGAACTTAGCATAAAGCTGGTTCTCCCTTAGGATCTCAAGTACATGTCGGAGGTGACTCTCATGCTCTTCTTAGACTTTGAGTAATGGATGTCATCGATGAATACAACCACGGTCTTATCCAACTGCTCTCTGAATAATCTGTTCATCAAATCCATGAAGACTGCAGGTGCATTTGACAAGCCAAAAGGCATAACTGTAAACTCATAGTGGCCATACCGTGTTCTGAATGCTGTCTTTTCTATGTCTTGCTCCCTGATGGTATCTGATGGTAGCCTGATCTCAAATCGATCTTCGAAAACACTTTTGCTCCTCTCAACTGATCAAACAAAATCAATCCGTGGTAGTGGATATTTGTTCTTCACCGACACTGCATTAAGCTCTCTGTAATCATACATAAACGAAGGCTTCCATCCTTCTTCTTCACAAAAGCACTGGTGCTCCCCAAGGAGATACGCTAGGTCGTATGTATCCCTTGTCCAATAAATCTTTCAGCTGCTCTTCAGCTCAGCCATCTCTGCTGGTGCCATACGGTACGGTGCCTTAGCTATGGGACCGGTACCTGGTAGTAATTCGATGGAGAACTCTACCTCTCTGGATGGCGGTAAGCCTGGAAGTTCCTTTGGAAAAATATCTGGAAATTCCGACACCACTGGCATAGCTGGAATCAAAATCAGGGTCATGCTCTACATCCTGAACATAGCATAAGTATACTTCCTTCTGCTTCCTGACGTGCTTGTACATGGACATAGCAGATATAACTTTTATCGATGGTGCCCTAGGGCTCTGACGGTAAGATACTGTCACTCCTGATGGGCTCTTAAGCAACGCCTGCGCTCTGCACAAAGAATGCGGCCTCTGTGCCCCCCAGCCAGTCCATCCCGGCTATAACATCGAATCCTAGACCTCTGAACTCAATAAGGTCAATAGGAATTCCTCCTCCTTAATACTGATAGTGGCTCCTCTATAAAGACGAGTGCAACTGATCTTCTCCTTAGACGGGAGTGCCACCTTAAAATCAGGTAACTCTACAGCGTCTAGCCCCAACTTCCCCGCAAGCGAAGGCGAAACGAAAGTATGTGAGGCTCCGGAGTCGAACAGTACTAATGCATCCACTCCATTAACCGGAAAGGTACCAGTGAGGATCGCGCCACCCTTGCTGGCCTCCTCCTCAGTAAGAATACTTAAGGCACCTTCCGTCTCCATAGCACAACCTAATAACAGAATCTGAGTAAGTACTTTGATATATGATGGGGTCTAAAGACATTCACTTTCATAACAATAATGCTTCATTGATGAGATGATCTCCTTTCAGATGTCCAAACAATTACAATACTAGTACTTTCTAAAAGTCAAACTTAATCTTCCTGGTTTCATGTGAGTGGTGTTTATCACTGTCGAAGGTGCTGTGTTTATTTAATCCTTTTAATTCCATGGTATAGCAACCTTGACTTTCCACCCATTACTAAAACATCTCCTGAACTCAATATGATTTTCTTTGCAAGGTCCACACGCTTCTGCTCGCCATAAAGGAACTCTGCGTCATCTCCAATTGACAAAGACAACACTGGTATCCCCTGTTCAAGGGACTCTTTTGTTTCATCATTGTCCTGGTGTAGTCCTAAGCGGCCTCCTTCTTCATAGAAGTTGATGATACATAGATCAGCCCTTAAGTTGGGAACTGGATCTTCTTCTAGTTGCTGAGCTGTATTAACTGCTTGTTCCACAATTTGTAAAAATTCTTCTGGGATTTTTGGCACTTGTGCTCCATCTCCATTTCTTGTATCCTGGTAGGTCTTTGAGTAAGGATTCCAATCCTTTCCTAAGCACATCATTTTCAGCTTCATCTTTGATCCTCCTGGAAATTCTGGAGTGTAGAACCCTCCTGGTCCTGCTCCCAATTTTGACATTTTCTAATGATTGCAATGTGTCTCCGGTGTTAGGTATCCTTTGAGTAGTATCAAACCTGGTTGGATAACCTTACATTGTTCGTTCCCTGGTTCTTGTACTTTGATAATGTTTTCCTCCAGGGAGGGCGGTGAGGGGATAGGAAAGCATATCTTATAGCTTCCTACGTGGTTTAAATTTTTCTAGTGAGTCTTACTAATTCTTTCCTACTCAATTAGGCAATCAAGGCATGCAAGCACTCATTCACATCATTCGTTGCTCAATAACAGGTTCACACGGTTTAGAAATACCTGGGTTGGTAGAAGGACCAGCCTCATCTGAGCGGTCCATGACATGTAGGGCGGGTCCCGATGCTGGGCCTTTGCCCTTATACCCCTGAGCCTGGTTTGTTGGTGGAGGGCGAGTATCGCTAGCTCCATTCTTAGGGCCGGTGTTTGGCTTTGCTCCCGGGCGGTAGTTCCTGCTCTCCGGGTTTCGGATACACTCGAAGGCACGATGTCCGAGTATCTGACAGTAGCGGCACTGACTTTCTCCCCTTGGCAGTCTACGCCGGGGTGATCCTTTCCACACTGCTTACAGTTGAAACGGCGGACATACTTCTGGCCCGTGTTTGAGCCATGTCCAGAACCTAATACAATCAAGGTTAATTATACATTCTAACGGTACTGAAGTAATTTCAAATCTAACTGTCTGATTAGAGTGCCTACCCTTAGATGGGTAGGTTTTCTGTGAAGTTGCTGCTCCATGGGTTCCTGTCTGGGGGTTCCCAGTACTTTGGTTCCCCTTCCCTTGATAGGACCCCTGTCCTTTCTGATAGGGTTGTTCCTTTTGTTGGAGTTCCCCTGCTTGGCATCTTCGCCACCGGGTCCGTCCTTCCTCTTTTGGGAGCTCAAAGCGTCCCTTCTCTTACAAGTGATCTCCACTACGGAGGCAACATGATAGCATTCCTGAAATCTCAAGGTATCAATCTCCAAATCTCTCATGACGGGGTATATGTAATAAAATTTTCAACTGTTTGTTCTCTCCTGTTTTACCTGTAAACTGGTGGGGATGATTGGTCCCATCCCAAACTGAAGTCGAGGGCTCAGTCCCCCGTAGAACCGGTCGACCAACACTTGGTCTGAGTATCCTATACCGGGTAGTAGTCGGAGTAGCGAGGTGAACTTCGCATAGTACTCATCCACTGACATCTTTCCCGTCTGCTCCAGAGCGTCAAACTCCCTGGTCTTCACCATCCTGGTGTGGGCCGGGTAGTATTTGCCCCTAAGTAGTGCAGTATAATGTCCCCAAGTAAAAGCTGGGTCATCCAGGTGGTCGGCTTTCACCATGTAGGTTTCTAAGTGAGCAGGGTCAGTCTGCCCCTTGAATGCAGTCGGCCTCAGATCAGCCAAACTCTTCACCCAGTCTCTCTCCCTGGGTTGTGGTGGTGGAGGTATCTGCTGCTGCTGTGCAACCCCCGCCTGTGCAAATGCCTGAGCAATTAAGGTAGCAATGTCTGCCAGCCTGATGTTTGGCTCCTCATCAGCCTGTCCACGTCGTCCTCCTCTTCCTGCCATCTGCAGGATGTTGAGGTATATTAGGCACTGTGGTCAAAATCTTGGTCTTGGATAGTAGTCTAAGTAGAACTAACTTAAACTCCTTTCAATACTATCACTCAACCCTTAACTTAAAGTCTTAGATATCCTAATCTCGGTGTATCCTTGTATCCAGAGCGTAACTACGCTCTGATACCACTCTTGTAACACCCCAACCCGAAATCCAATAAACTGAGCGGCGATCACTCCCAAATAAAATACAACTGCAGCGGAAATAAATACAACAACCGGGCGGTATTACAATGCCGTTGGCCACCCTTGTGACCAACAAGGCTAACTCCAAATACAATCTCCAAAAGTCACGGTCTGGAATACAGATACAACCCGAGATACTAGGAATCAAACTCAAAGTGGAATACTGAAATAAAATAATTAACTAATAGTAGACTCCCAAAGCTTGGTCTACCCCACCTACACTCAGTATGGTGATCTTCTTAAACTTCAGGTACCTGAAAAATGGGGGTGCCCCCAAAGGGGCTCAGCAAACAATGCTGGTATGGAAAACGTGCAGCCCATCGTCTACCGGGCCACACCAACTACTTTGTCGAACACATGCAGTTCATTTTTTATAAAGCTGTAAACAAGCATAATCTGATGATAACAAGTATCCAAACAAGGACAATAATGTCACATAGAACATGACACAGAAGGTCAAGTTAGCTGAACTGAAATGTCTGATAGCTGTCGGGTCCACACAGTGGGACTGACAGATGTATAAAAGTATATCAATATAGTGGAGGTATAGTGACCTCGTTATAGAGAAAGGTTGGGTATAAAAACCCCAGGAGATAACGTAGTTAAACCCTGAACTGAGAGGCGTGGGAAAATGAATCCCACTAGAGGAAAGAAGTCTTCCTCAAACTGAAATGATGGGCATTTGAATCCCGGAAGGAATAGAGTCTTCCTCCCAACTGAAAGTTCCGTCGCGACGTAGTAGGAGACGACCTGAGACAGGTACAACTCCTGTAGCATGCATGGCCAGATCCAACTGGGCTCCTCATTCTCGAAGTATAAAATTGTTAGGTGTCATATAAAGATTTGACAAGAACCCAATGTATAATGTCAATTATCACGTTTAGGATAATGACGTTTGTTATAAAGTGAAGTTAGTGAGAGACTTGAGTACAAGTCCTCGGTATACTGAAGCGCAGGTATTTAATCCACTGGTATTGTAGTGTTTGTATGCGTGGGACATACACGTTGTAGTCAGCAACATTCACGCACATAGAATAATACAACAGCGCACAAGAGTAAACAACATTTTACATTAATTATCTTGGTCGTTATTTCAAACAACAGATAGCACACAAGCCGGTGTAATCCGGTAGAAAACAGGTTGCAAGAATCCCATACCGTTCACCGTAGACTGTACTCGTTTAATTCCCGGTCAACGTCTGGTCAAACAGAGTCCTAGAATAGGAGTGACTGAGAGGGTTAATTTATGTTACCCTTATATAATAATTCTATTGGATCACTTAACAAATCTCGTATTTGTTATTTCATGTGAGGTTTATTTCTTTTAATCACCTCATGATTTTATGTATAACTTATTTGTTATTCCTTTTGATTTATTTATAAATCCTTTAATGCACATATATGTGTTTATTGCATTTGTTGTTTATTTTATTTGTCTAGGTGACATAACAACTTATAATTCCTTAACTATATTTATATGTCATACATAGACATAAAATTCTTGTAGTTTTATTATTCTCCTTTTTAACCATAAATAATATTTATTGTTTATCTTTTAATTCCTTATAACCATGTAAGCCATAGTTTTAATTCCATAATTCCTTTAATCAAAATTCTTTCTTCTAAATTCCTCCAAATATCCATGTAGGACCTATATTTATTTTAATCTAAATTCTTACTCTTATATTTCGGTTATTTACAAAACAACCACATAAATTCATAAACTTTATATTAAATTCTAATCTCTTTATATTATAGAGTTTTAATTTCTTATTTAGCTAAATTACAAAGCCATCCCTAATATTTTGGTATATAGCTTTTTAAATATTATAACTCTCAAAAATTACAACTTAGCCCCTTAAATCCTCGGCTTTAATAATTTATTTCTTATAATTACAATCTAACCACAAAATCTTATAACTTTTACATAATGACATGTAAACTATAGTTTTAATTTTAATTCTCCATAAATGCCGAATATATATATAAATTCTTAAATTACCAAACTAACCCCAAAGAATTCGGCTTTGGTCTTGAACTTTCCCTTAATTACATTTTCACCCCAAAACTTTCTAATAGTTACTTAATAACTTATAAACTATAGTCTAAATATTTAATTCCTTAAAATTTCGAAAGTGAACCTAATAATTCTCTTAATTATGAATTCGCCCACTAATAAATTCTAAACTTTCATAACAACTTTTAAAATTACATAATAGCCCAAAACTTTATAAAAATTATTTCAAAGCTTGTTTAAATTATCTAAAATTCTTAAACTTAATTCCTAACCTTATATTATATTATTTACACCAAATACCCCTTTAGCTCTCGGTTTTCACAATAAGTGCACCAAACTTTGTAAAAATTACATTTAAGCCACATAACTTATTTAATTAGTCATTTAAGCTTTAATAAAATATTTTTAACTCACCAAACTTTATGATATAAGTTTATATACCTAAGTAGGTCATTAATACCTATTTAACACTTAGGTAATTCGGCCATATTTATTTAGTGACCATATAGTATATAAAAGTGGATTTATATGTCATAATAAATGTACATAAATTCATATGAGTCATATAACTCATGTAAAAATTATTGTAATGTCTTATATTGATTCTTAGCTTAAAATAAAGCATTTTTGCCCTAGACTTTTCGGCCTTAATTAATTTGTAACATAAACAAATTCTATGACACAAAAATGTGTCTTAAGGTAAATATTTTCTATATATGTTATAGATTATATTTTTGGCATATAAAACCATATAGTTTCGGTATTATTTAGCCTAGGAGATGTACATAATTTTTGTAAAATTTTTAGAAGCTTAACAAAGCTTATAACATAAAGATTTACTTAGTAAACTTACTTCTTAACAAAGGTGGTTAAGTGCTTGAACTTCTTCTTGAATCTCCAAGCTTTCTCCTAGGTAAACTTGATGCCCCTCTTTGGTTTTATGCAAGAGGTGAAGGTTTTTAGGAGTTAGATCTTCAACAAAGATCTTAAGTAGATTTGTAAGTAGTTTTACAATACTTTACCTTAGACTTTTTCTCTTATAATTTCGGCTCACCAAAGGTAGATGAAGAGCAAGTTTTCCTTCATCAAAATGAAGAGAAAAGAGACTTAGAAGAGGTAGAACTTGGTTACACCAAAAATGTGTTTTAAGGATTTTCAAGCTTTAAAACCTACCTTAAGATAACCTTGAGATGCTCCTTGGTTTAATGTTGGTTTGGACAATCTCCTTGGAGAACTAAGTGAAGCCGAACACACCTTGTTATGCTAGGAAGAGTTTTGCTTCAAGACTTGCCAAGAAATGCTAGGAAATTACCTTAAAGATGAAGATAGAAGTTAAAACTCCATTAATGGACTTAAGAGCTTCAAAGGAAGAAGATGAAGCTAGAAGAGAGAGGAGGAGCTTACCTAAACCGTGGATGAAGAGGGCAAGGAAGAAAGTGAGACTTAGCTCACGTAAATGGTAAGGAATTGCACTTTGGAATTGATTTTTGTTTTGTCAATTTTTAATGTCAAATGACTATACTTTTTCTTAGTTTATTTCATGGTTGATTGGCTCAATAAATGACCTCTTTTCCAGCTTGAAAACCGGCCATGAGGAGTGTGACAAGGCAAGAGCATGTGGAAGAAATAATGTGAACTAGAAGACAAGGAAATTTAGGTAAGGTATCTTCTTTTGATTTTTCTAAGTTTGTGTTGTCTTCTTCCTCATGTAGAGTCACGAATTTAGGGACTGAATGGAGCTCAAAAACCGGCCATGAATAGCCAAGAAGAACATGGAAGATTGCTTAATTTGTAAGAAAGCAAAAGAAAGGAATCTTAGATCTACTTTTTACCTTTTTGCATTTTGTTTTCTTCCTAGCTCACATGGCCTTATTATTCTGCATAATTTCGACAGCTTGCTGGTCATATGAGACCTACATACTTTGGCATTAAGTAATATAACACATGGGAAGGTGAGTCACCATGTTCTATGCCTTTTACAAACTTTTAATGCAATTTTTATACTAGTTTTTGCTCTCAAAATCGGCCCCTATAGAGAGCCTTGTTGACTAGTCAAACCAACTTATTTAGAAGGTAATTTTAACCCTATTTAAGATTACCAATTCGTGGCATGTCAAAAACTACAAGGTAATTACGTAAAACGCATTTTCGTGACACCCGAAGGTGTGTTTTTGTGCTCTAAGGAAATTTTGGGAAACCAATTGTTTTTATGAGTTCCAAGTGTTTGTAAACACTTATTATAGTAATAAACATATACTAAGATGTTACATTGAGTTATATGGGGTTATATCAACCCGTGACATAATTTACGGGCCATCGGGACACTCCCGGGCCAAAAAGGAGCGCTAAGAAATCCTCCTGTGGTTTTTGCTGAATTTTGAGAAACCACTTCGTGGGTTCTCTTTATAATGGTTAATAATGATGTTAGGAACTCAAGGAATCAATTTTATAGGAGTTCGTGCCACCTCGGCACTCCTCCGGACTTTTCGTGCTTTAAGGGGCGTGCGTGAGCACTCCCGAGCGTTTTGCTTTTTGACTGAATATAGCTTAGGGAATATATTTATATCATATAATAATTGTATGACCATTTGGTTTGAATATTAGAGGGTCATACAAGGTCATGTTTGACCATATGCTTCTAAGGCGTTTTAGCGTTTATAGTGAAACGACTATTTTTACGTAACGTTTTCATGCATGGGTTTGCATGCGTACGTGAAATGATTTATATTTGGATTATATTCCATAACTAATGATTTAATAATATTATTTATATTTGGGGTATTTCAACCAACATAACAACACACTTCACTTTATAACATACACAACTTAATTTCTCTCTCTTAGAGGACACACACTTTGTTAGGATGTGCCGGGGTAGTATAGGCCCGAGCACAACATACATACATTTCTTTACTTGGGTGGCGGCCTCCTATAGGACCGATCACAACATACATAATTTCCCCCTAGCTCCACTAATGATGAGTTAGGTAAGCCTTGGTTAAGCTTGGGTGGTTGTAATTCAAGGAGGAGAAGAACAACCGAACATAACAAGAGGGAGTCGAAGCGAACTTAAGCTTCAACACCCTACCAACATTATACATAATTTCCCCTAGCCCGATGTGGAGGTCGGGTAGGTAAGCTTTGGCTAAGCTAGTGGGAGGTCGAAATCCAATGAAGGAAAACAACCCTAACATAACAAGATGGGAGTTAATTCACATATATATATTAACTTCCAAACAATACGCGCGACCGGGACACCCGGATTCCTCTCCATACATAACATATACTTATTAGTTAGAGGTTCCCTTATGGAACTTATCACATACATACATCACATAGTGTTACTAACTCGGTTAGACACATAAGGGAAATCATATCCCATTTCGACAACACGGATAACAGTATCCAACATCAACAACATATTAAACAAGTCACATACAACACGCATTGTCACAACATACAATAACGCACGGATAGCCGTAGTTAGAACGTTCCCATGGGTTGGGACGTTTATTCCAAATACCGATCTCTTATGTGAACCTAAGGTCGGTTAACTATTATTTAACACATAGCTAAGGTTAAGCGGTATCGGAATTGGTTACGCCACAATAATGAATTACTGTAAACTCATTTCATGCTTTATCTTGCAAGGTGGCAAACACACAGAAAACACATTGGCATACAAGCCGGTGTAATCCGGTAGGACACAGGTTGCAAGAAAACCATACCTGTCACCGAAGGTGCACTCTAGTGTGCCATCACATGTTTTCTTGAAATCTTTGAACAACTGGGAACATTACAACTATCTTTATTAACATTGGGGGTAACATAATAATTTAACGACTAGTGCGCCCATGATTAACCCCGTTCGATTGTTTTATAACTTTACATTTTTATTATAACTTTTCACCACTTAATTACCATTATAACTTACTTAACATATCCTTAGCAACCTTATAACATCATTACTTATCAATCCCCATCATTGGATATCATTTTCTAACCTTAAACAAGGTTTTTGGTCAAAATTACACTGTGCCCGAACTTGTGTCCGAGCTTCCGAAGTTCGGACGCAAGTCGAGACTCAAATGGGTGAAAACTGACGAATGTCCGAACTTGTGTCCGAGCTTCGAAGTTCGGACACAAGTCGAGGCAAAAACTAAAGAAAATTCTACCTGTCCGAACTTGTGTCTGAGCTTCCAAGTTCGGACACAAGTCGAGGCCAAATCTGAGGAGAACTTACAGACGTCCGAACTTGTGTCCGGACATCGAAGGTCGGACACAAGTCGAGACTAAATAGCCTGGGAAAATTTTTCGAGTGTCCGAACTTCCAAGTTCGGACGGAAGTTCAGACACAACTTAAAACTCAGAAAATTTATAAAACGGCGGGGCATGTCCGAACTTCCAAGTCCGGACGGAAGACGTGCCCAGAATTTCAGTACACAGAGGCAAATTTCTATCTATGTTTACACTTCCAAAAATCCATACTCACTCCTTGAAATCCCAAGTCATCTAGCACCATTTTGCTATCATTCTTGCACACTCCTAACTCCATTATTTATCCACCATTACAAAACCAACAATCCACTCTACTCAACATTAAACACCCCGTTTGAATACCTAAGTTCTCTCATCCATCAAACATCATCGAACACTCATTTTCCATTAAAATTTTGCCATAACCTCCCCATAAACCTTATGCATCCAAACCATCAATTTGCCATCCTTCTCATCCCTAATCTAGCCACACCCTTTCAAGGGTCCTAACAGCATATTACAAATCCTCAAATCCACCAACAACAACAACACAATCACCAAAATCTCCATAATCTCAATAACCAAAATATCAATCACAAACTCACAACATTTGGCCCTTAAGGCTCACAATTCATCCATTAATTCACGACCCTCTCCAAAATCAACTAAATACATTATACAACATAGATTTCAACTCATAATTTGGGTTCATTAATTTGTTTACCCATCCCAAACACTTAAAACAATTATAACAAGGTTTAAGGTAGTTTTCTTACCTTAATTTCACAAGTTTCCTCAATTCTCCTCTTGCTCCTCATCTTCTCCAAAGTTGGTTAAGAGGGTATGGAGTTTTCAAACTCTATCCCAACATCCAAGAACACAAAAACATACTTAATTAATCATCTAACCCCTTGGAATATCTCAATTCATTAAAAGGGCTAGAACACAAGTTAGGGTTTACCTTTTGAAGCTTTTAAGAGGGATTTTTTCCCTTGAATCAAGAAGGAAATTACTCCACCATTGAAGGGTCAATTTGGAGCTCAAGAACAAGGAGAAAAACAAGGTATCAAAATGGTGAAAAATCAATTACACCAAGAGGTGAAGGAAAAATGACTTTCTCTTGGAAATTTTTACCTTAGAAGAAAGAGGAGACTCCAAGCTCCACATTGGTGCCATTTTCTCTTCAAATGGGGAAAACCCATGGAGGTCAACTTCTTCCTTTTGGAATTTTGAAAAGAGAGGATGATAGAGGAAGATGAGAGGAAGAAGAACATGTGATTTGTTTTTGATTTGGAGCTCAAATGGAGCTTGGGCATGAGGTTGAACATGGAGTAGCCATGGAAGGCTTCAAAAACGCCCAAACCGGCAGAGAGGGAGAAGGGAAATCGGTGGAGGAAGAAAGAGAGGAAAGAGAGGAAGAGAGAGAGGGGAAAAAGGAAATAAGGGAGGAGAGAGAGAATAAGGGGTATAAGTGGTGTTTGTATTTTTGACTCTATTAATTAGTTACTAGTCATGTGTGAGTGGGCTGTCTACCTTAATAAAACCGGCCCACTAATTTAAACATGCTGGAGCGTTTTTCGGGTTTTAATAGAAACGCTCGTTTATTTACCCGGTTTAGCACCATTCACTAACCGGGACCGTTTTCCGGAATTTTTATCATTCCTTTAGTTGTAATGGTTATTAAACTCCCATTAATGTTTAATTATTGTTACAGAATCAACTATTATTTTTACGGGGTCATTTAACTGTTTATAGTCACGTTTTCGGGTTTTCTCAAAAAACGCGTTTTAAGACTCCGTTAGTGTTTAAACGCATTGTTTGGATCCGTTTCCTTCCGGGATTTTTCCCACACGTTCCTAATGTGTAATTAAGGTATAAAAATATATTTATAGCCCTAATGAAGGTTATGTACCTCCTAAAATAATTAAATACGTATTTTCACGTTTTGTGATTTTTACGCATTTCCTTTTTCTTTTGGTTTTCATTTCTTCACCAATGATCTTAAGGACTTAATTAGCCTTAGAAAATTATAATTATATGATTAATTAACGCATTAAGGTTTGGGGTATTTCTATCTACCCCCCTTAAAAGAACTTCGTCCTCGAAGTTCACACTTCCCTAGCGTCATTTGAATTAGAACACAGGGATTACTTGCAACATAAACTTCCATAACAAACATACTTACATCACAACCTCGGACTTAACGGTCCGGGTGACACATACACATCCATACATAACATGACATAACATACTTACATAGTATCCTCGGACTTAATGGTCCGGGTACCTTAACAACATTTGCACCTACATAACAACCCTTAGACTCTTGGTCTGGGTAACATAACAACATTTAGACTCGTAGGTCTTGATAACATAACCACCTTCAGACACATAGGTCTGGGTAATATAACACCTTCTGCACTTAACCACATTAGGACTCAGGGTCCAAAATAATAATTATCACACATACCACACAACATGTCTTAGCATTATATCAACCAAAAATTCCTTTTGTTATAACCCAAGTTTTGGTCATAATTTATTTCATCACCATCTTATTTTAAGTGGCTTATCTCATTATTCAGGACAAGGAAGTCCATTCTAATTAAGCTGGGGACGAAGAAGTCTTTTCCTTCCTCAATTGATTTTCTGGTGAGAGCCTAATATTATTTCTTATTAAATCATCCTTATTACTTACTTCCCTAACCACGTTCCTCACCACGCTCTCACTTTCTAATTCCTCGATCAGTTTCATCTGCTGAGACGCTCTCTCTCTCTCAACTCCCTCTCTGCATTTTCTTGCCTTCTCGATTTGTAAGAGTTGCTGTGCCGGTTTCAAGATTCGAGCCTCTGCTGTGGACCCATTCTCTTCGTTGCGTTCCTGTTCAATTTAAGGTATAGAAGTTAGCCTTCTTCGGTTCTATGGTTTCTGAAGTGTTTGCTTTCTAATTCCCCTTTGCAATCTGATTGTGAATCAGTGGCGATTTCGCATTCTCAGTCAATTCTCTTCTACTGTGGGCGTCGTCCGCGAATCCGTTGTCCTACTGTCAGAATTCAGGTGAGAATAGTATTCCCGTTCAGGTTACAGTTTCAGTTTCGGGGTTTTGGTTGCGTTTCTGATTTGGGATTGCAATTGTATTCAGTTAGAGGGTTGGCATTGCTTTCCGGTCTGCGTTTGGGGTATCTGCTTGGATTCGAGCTCTGCTGTTCAGATTGTGACTCGTCTCTGCTGTATTTGAGGTAGGTGGCTTTCGGATTCGATCTGTGTGTTCAACCTTGGGGAGTTTGGATTCTACCA
Source organism: Limonium bicolor (assembly GCA_023374045.1). Lineage (NCBI taxonomy): Eukaryota > Viridiplantae > Streptophyta > Magnoliopsida > Caryophyllales > Plumbaginaceae > Limonium > Limonium bicolor. The sequence goes on along the minus strand of CM041780.1, from coordinate 219,392,422 downwards.
GTTAATTCGATGATTTGATCCTGTGTTGGTGTGTGTCTTATGTCTGTTTAATGCCTTTTCAATGGATTAAACCCCCAAGGTTGTTTTGTAAATGTGTGTGTTGATTTGGATGGGTTTTTGTGCCTCTGTTCGTTTGAATTCGCTTCTGATTTCTGAGGTTTTCGGCATGTCCGAACTTCCGTCCGAGCTTTGAAGTTCGGACATGCCCTTCTGCGCTTAAACTTTTGAAAATCTTCGCTGTGTCCGAACTTCCGTCCGAGCTTTGAAGTTCGGACACAGCTTTCTGCATTCTCTGATTTTGGCTTCGACTTGTGTCCGAACATCTGACGTCCGGACACAAGTTCGGACTCTCCACGTTCTGTTTTCCGAAGAACGTCCGAACATCCGTCCGAACTTGGATGTTCGGACACCTCTCTGGCTCTTCTTCTGTTTTAAGGTTCGGCTTGTGTCCGAACTTTGAAGTCCAAACACAAGTTCGGACATCTGTCTGATTTTGCCTACTGAGTCTCGACTTGTGTCCGAACATTGATGTCCGGACACAAGTTCGGACAGGCTACTGTTTTGGCCATAACTTGCTCGTTTGAGCTCCGTTTTGACTTCTGTTTGCGGGGTTGGATTCCCCTTCTGATTTCCAAGCTATCTATGAGCTTTCTGGTGCCTTTGGTGCACATATGCTTTTCTGTATTTAAGCTTCTGTTTTGGGACCTAGTTATCTCTGTGTCTGAGCCTTTGGATGGCTGGTTTCGCTGTTCGTAGCGCGCTATGTAGGATCCTTCTGTTTCACGGGTGATGTTCCCCGTTCTGTTCACGGGCGGTTCGCCTGTTCTGTTTACGAGTGAGGTTTCCTCGTTCTGTTCACGAGCTGATTGCTTGTTCTGTCTGTATGCTGTGATCGCTAGCGTCCCACTCTGTTTTCTGCTTCTGTCTGCTTCTGCTCTGTTTAGTCCTTTAACGATGGACTTCTGCTTCTGACTTCTGATATGTTTATGGATTCTCTTGGCTCCTTCTGATTTGATAACATTCTTAAATGTTTTGAGCATGCTGGTTGATGAAGTTTGTCATCTACTGGGCATAGTTGTGTGCTCATTCCCCTATTTCTATCTAACATTGCAGATTGATCAGTGAAGGTCGTTTTGCAGCTCTGGAGTTAGATGTTTCATTATTAGTTACTTTTGAGACTTTGTATTCGGATTTGAGCCTTTGGGCCTTTTTGTTAGCTTCCGTTTCTGTTATACGTTTGGTGGGTTCTGTAAAACCTTTTGAGGTGTTAAGACTTCATTGTGGTTATGCTTTGTTCAAGTATTCTGTTTTGGGCCTTATTTGAATATGTGTTTAAGTTCGTTCTTTTAGAGCCTTGCGTTATTATGTAATAATACGCGGCGTGTAATACCCCTAACTCCTAGGCCAGTGTTTGGGGGTGTTACATTTAGTGGTATCAGAGCTCTAGGTTCTAATCTGCTGGGATTTTAAGTTAGCCAGTCAGTCAGAAATGTCAGTGTTAGTGTCTGAGTTTAACTGCTTGCTGTTGGACTTTCAGAATGCCGCCAAGAAGAGCTAATAACCCTCCAGGATATGTGGCTGATGCTGTTCAGCAGTTTATGACGCAGCTCATGCAGACCATGGCTGCAGGGGGCGGTCCAGCTGGAGGAGGACCAGCTGGCGGAGCAGGCCCGCTGGGGCAGATGCTGGAGGGAGGAACGTGAAGGCGCTTCAGGAGTTCATGAAGCTGAAGCCGCCGTCGTTCGATGGGGCAGGAGATCCCCAGGAGGCCAGCCATGGCTGTCAGAGGTGGAGGACTTACTACGTGTGATGGGCTCGGAGGAGGAGCAGAAGGTGACTTCGCCACCTTTCTGTTCAAGGCCGAAGCCAAGGAGTGGTGGAGGTCAGTTATGGGGAAGTTCCCACAGCCTTGGACGTGGGAGCAGTTCATTGGGGAGTTCAACAAGCAGTTCTACCCCGACGTCTACAAGGATCAGCGCATCCTGGAGTATAACTGACTACGCCAGGGTCGGGATATGAGTGTGGAGGAGTACGTCCGGAAGTTTATCAGCCTATCTAAGTTTGCACCTGAGCCTGACGAGCATAGGAAGGCCAGGAAGTTTGAGAGTGGCTTGAGGCCAGACATCCGTTCTGCTGTGACGCCGCTGCGTCACAAGACCTTCAGGACGTAGCTGATGTCGCCCTGTTGGTAGAGGCTGACTTGAGAGGTCGTCAGTCTGGAGGGAAGGACCAGAAGAGGAAGCAGAGGTCCGATGACAGTGATAGGAGGGATCAGTCTGCTTCTCAGAAGAAGCAGTCAGCTGGAGACCGCTCTGGAGACCGCACACGAGATAGAGTGGTTCGTCTTCGTCAGCTCCCGCTCCGAAGTGCCGGGTCTGCGGCAAGTTTCATAGAGGCCAGGACTGCTACAGGAAGTCTGGAGCCTGCTTCAAGTGTGGGTCCTTGGAGCATAGGATTGCTGATTGCCCTCAGGCTGAGAGGAGCAGAGGTAGTTCTGGAGGTAGAGCCGTTGAGTCTGCTTCAGGGTCCAGAGATCGAGACCGGGCTGAGCAGAAGAAGCCCCAGGGCCAGGCCAGAGTGTACGCGATGGCTGGGAGAGAGACCGATCGACTGACAGAGTTGTCACAGGTATTCTCCAGCTGTCATCTCGTTCTGTTTTCTGTTTGTTTGACTCTGGAGCCACCCACTCTTTTATTTCTGCTGAGTTAGTGGGTGAGCTCGGTTTGCCTGTGGTGCCTCTGGGTGTTGAGTTGTGTGTGCATAGTCCGTTAGTTAGGGACTCTTCTATGTTGTTGAGTTCTGTTTGCAAAGATAGTCCTGTGTTAGTCAGAGATAGGACTCTGTGTGCTAACCTCATCCCGATGGAGATGACTTCTTTTGATGTGATCCTGGGCATGGATTGGCTTGCTGCGCACCATGCCCACATTGATTGTGCTGCTTCGAGAGTCACTTTCGAGGAGCCGGGCCAGCCCCGTTTGATTGTAGCAGGGAATGGACTCCCGTGCTCGCCGCCAGTCATATCAGCTATGCAGGCGTTCCGTTTTCTGAGGAAAGGATGCCAGGGATATCTGTGCTACATCCCTGAGGTTCGCAAGGATGCGAAGTTGGAGGAGATTCCAGTGGTCAGAGACTTCCCAGAGGTGTTCCAGGATGATGTACCTGGGCTTCCCCCTGTCAGAGAGGTGGAGTTCTCGATCGAGCTCGCACCTGAGACTCAGCCCATTTCGAAGGCCCCATACCGTATGGCGCCTGCTGAGCTCAAGGAGCTGAAGGTCCAGTTGCAGGAGCTGCTGGATAAGGGCTTCATTCGCCCGAGTGTGTCGCCTTGGGGAGCGCCAGTGCTATTTGTAAAGAAGAAGGACGGTAGCATGCGGTTGTGCATTGACTACAGGGAGCTCAACAAGGTTACCATTAAGAATAGGTATCCTCTCCCGCGCATAGACGACTTGTTCGACCAGTTAGCAGGAGCTAAGGTGTTTTCGAAGATCGATCTGAGGTCGGGATATCATCAGCTGAGGATTAAGCAGCAGACGACGTGCCTAAGTCCGCTTTCAGGACTCGTTATGGACATTACGAGTTCCTAGTGATGCCATTCGGTCTGACGAATGCGCCTTCCGTATTTATGGATATGATGAACAGAGTCTTCAAGCCGTTTTTGGACCAGTTCGTTGTAGTTTTCATCGATGACATCTTGGTGTATTCCAAGAGTGCTGAGGAGCACGAGGAGCATTTGAGGACCGTTCTCCAGACTCTGAGGGAGAACGAGTTGTATGCGAAGCTGAAGAAGTGCGAGTTCTGGCTAGATCAGGTGGTATTCTTGGGACATGTGGTCTCCAAGGATGGTATCTCCGTGGACCCGGAGAAGATTCGAGCTATTACTGAGTGGGCCAGACCTACTAATGTTGGGGATATTCGAAGCTTCCTTGGACTAGCGGGCTACTATCGCAAGTTTGTGGAGGGCTTCTCCAAGTTGGTGATTCCGTTGACTCGTTTGCTTCAGAAGGATGTGAAGTTCGAGTGGAGCGATGCCTGTGAGCAGTGTTTTCTGGAGCTGAAGAAGAGGTTGACTACTGCGCCGATCTTGACTCTTCCGGAGGGGACCGAGGGTCTGGAGGTTTTCTGTGACGCGTCCCATAGGGGACTTGGGTGTGTTCTGATGCAGTAGGGGAAGGTGGTTGCATATGGCTCTCGTCAGCTTAAGCAATATGAGAAAACTATCCGACCCACGATCTGGAGCTAGCTGCTGTGGTGTTTGCTCTGAAGATCTGGAGGCACTATCTGTATGGAGCAGCGTGCAAGGTTTATACGGATCATAAGAGCCTCAAGTATCTGTTCACTCAGAAGGAGTTGAACTTGAGGCAGAGGAGGTGGCTGGAGTTGCTACACGATTACGACTTAGAGATCCTCTACCATCCGGGTAGGGCGAATGTGGTGGCTGATGCGCTTAGTAGGAGGGGCCCGTCTGGGACCGTCTGTGCTTTGTCTGGTGTGCAGAGGTCTGCTCTGGAGTTGCAGCGCATGGGTATCTGGGTCGTCCGTCCAGAGAGGTCTGGGATTTTGGCAGCACTGCAGGTTCAGCCTACCTTGATCGACCGGATCAAGGCCAGTCAGGAGCTTGATGTCAGTCTGTGTAAGATCAGAGAGAGTTTGTCTGCTGGTCAGGAGTCCGAGTTTCGGGTTTCAGAGGATGGCTGCCTGAGGTTCAGAGGCCGTGTTTGTGTGCCGGCAGACGACGCGTTGAGGCGCGAGATCATGCAGGAGGCTCATGGAGCTCCTCTCGTACACCCAGGAGGGGTGAAGATGTACCGGGATCTTCGAGAGACATTCTGGTGGAGCAACATGAAGAGAGATATTTCTGACTTTGTATCCAGATGTCGGACCTGTCAGCAGGTCAAAGCTGAGCATCAGAGACCAGCTGGTTTGCTTCAGCCTCTTCCCGTTCCGGAGTGGAAGTGGGAGAGCGTCGGCATGGATTTCGTTATGGGACTGCCTAAGACTCCGAGGGGTTTTGATGCAGTTTGGGTCATTGTGGACCGGCTCACGAAGAGCGCTCACTTCCTACCTGTCAGGAAGACTTTCAGTTTGCACCGCTTGGCCCAGTTGTACATGGATGAGATTGTGCGTCTACATGGGGTTCCTGCTTCGATTGTGTCTGACAGAGATCCGAGGTTTGTGTCCAGATTCTGGCAGAGTTTGCATCAGGCTTTGGGGACGAAGTTGTCTTTCAGTTCAGCTTACCATCCTCAGTCAGACGGGCAGACAGAGAGGACGAATCAGGTCCTGGAGGACATGCTCAGGGCGTGTGTACTCGACTTTGGGGGCAGCTGGGATCAGCACGTTGCATTGATCGAGTTCGCTTATAATAATAGTTTCCAGACCAGTATCGGGATGGCTCCGTTCGAGGCCTTGTATGGCAGGAGGTGCTGATCACCCATCTGTTGGGATGATCTGAAGGAGAGAGCTGTGATTGGTCCAGACTTGGTTCAGGATGCTGTGGGCAAAATTCAGTCTATCAGGGAGCGTTTGCTAGTGGCTCAGAGTCGCCAGAAGAGCTACGCCGATCAGAGGAGACGACCTCTAGAGTTTGAGGTGGGCGATCATGTGTATCTGAAGGTTTCTCCTGTGCGAGGAGTCGTTCGTTTGGGAAGAGAGGCAAGCTTAGCCCTCGTTTTGTGGGTCCTTTTGAGATCCTAGAGAGGATCGGACCGGTTGCCTATCGTTTGGCTCTGCCTCCGTCTTTAGCAGCAGTGCACAGTGTGTTCCACGTTTCTATGCTGAGGAAGTATATTCCGGACCCATCTCATGTGATCGACTTCAGTCCGCTTCAGTTGAGGGAGGACTTCACGTTCGAGGCAGTTCCTTCGAGGATTCTAGCCCGAGATGTTCGTAAGCTTAGGAGCAAGACCATGCCCTTGGTGAAGGTGCAGTGGTCGGGTCAGTCGGAGGAGGAGGCGACCTGGGAGGTCGAAAGCGAAGTGCGTTCTAAGTTCCCCGCCCTTTTCGAGCAGTAGGTATGTTTTAATTTCGAGGACGAAATTCTTTTAAGGGGGAGGTGATGTTATAACCCAAGTTTTGGTCATAATTTATTTCATCACCATCTTATTTTAAGTGGCTTATCTCATTATTCAGGACAAGGAAGTCCATTCTAATTAAGCTGGGGACGAAGAAGTCTTTTCCTTCACAATTGATTTTCTGGTGAGAGCCTAATATTATTTCTTATTAAATCATCCTTAATTACTTCCCTAACCACGTTCCTCACCACGCTCTCACTTTCTAATTCCCCGATCAGTTTCATCTGCTGAGACGCTCTCCTCTCTCTCTCTCAACTCCCTCTCTGCATTTTCTTGCCTTCTCGATCTATAAGAGTTGCTGTGCCGGTTTGAAGATTCGAGCCTCTGCTGTGGACCCATTCTCTTCGTTGCGTTCCTGTTCAATTTAAGGTATAGAAGTTAGCCTTCTTCGGTTCTATGGTTTCTGAAGTGTTTGCTTTCTAATTCCCCTTTGCAATCTGATTGTGAATCAGTGGCGATTTCGCATTCTCAGTCAATTCTCTTCTACTACTGTGGGCGTCGTCCGCGAATCCGTTGTCCTACTGTCAGAATTCAAGTGAGAATAGTATTCCCGTTCAGGTTACAGTTTCAGTTTCAGGGTTTTGGTTGCGTTTCTGATTTGGGATTGCAATTGTATTCAGTTAGAGGGTTGGCATTGCTTTCCGGTCTGCGTTTGGGGTATCTGCTTGGATTCGAGCTCTGCTGTTCAGATTGTGACTCGTCTCTGCTGTATTTGAGGTAGGTGGCTTTCGGATTCGATCCGTGTGTTCAGCCTTGGGGAGTTTGGATTCTACCAGTTAATTCGATGATTTGATCCTGTGTTGGTGTGTGTCTTATGTCTGTTTAATGCCTTTTCAATGGATTAAACCCCCAAGGTTGTTTTGTAAATGTTGTGTTGATTTGGATGGGTTTTTGTGCCTCTGTTCGTTTGAATTCGCTTCTGATTTCTGAGGTTTTCGGCATGTCCGAACTTCCGTCCGAGCTTTGAAGTTCGGACATGCCCTTCTGCGCTTAAACTTTTGAAAATCTTCGCTGTGTCCGAACTTCCGTCCGAGCTTTGAAGTTCGGACACAGCTTTCTGCATTCTCTGATTTTGGCTTCGACTTGTGTCCGAACATCTGACGTCCGGACACAAGTTCGGACTCTCCACGTTCTGTTTTCCGAAGAACGTCCGAACATCCGTCCGAACTTGGATGTTCGGACACCTCTGGCTCTTCTTCTGTTTTAAGGTTCGGCTTGTGTCCGAACTTTGAAGTCCGGACACAAGTTCGGACATCTGTCTGATTTTGCCTACTGAGTCTCGACTTGTGTCCGAACATTGATGTCCGGACACAAGTTCGGACAGGCTACTGTTTTGGCCATAACTTGCTCGTTTGAGCTCCGTTTTGACTTCTGTTTGCGGGGTTGGATTCCCCTTCTGATTTCCAAGCTATCTATGAGCTTTCTGGTGCCTTTGGTGCACATATGCTTTTCTGTATTTAAGCTTCTGTTTGGGACCTAGTTATCTCTGTGTCTGAGCCTTTGGATGGCTGGTTTCGCTGTCTCGTAGCGCGCTATGTAGGATCCTTCTGTTTCACGGGTGATGTTCCCCGTTCTGTTCACGGGCGGTTCGCCTGTTCTGTTTACGAGTGAGGTTTCCTCGTTCTGTTCACGAGCTGATTGCTTGTTCTGTCTGTATGCTGTGATCGCTAGCATCCCACTCTGTTTTCTGCTTCTGTCTGCTTCTGCTCTGTTTAGTCCTTTAACGAACGGACTTCTGCTTCTGACTTCTGATATGTTTATGGATTCTCTTGGCTCCTTCTGATTTGATAACATTCTTAAATGTTTTGAGCATGCTGGTTGATGAAGTTTGTCATCTACTGGGCATAGTTGTGTGCTCATTCCCCTATTTCTATCTAACATTGCAGATTGATCAGTGAAGGTCGTTTTGCAGCTCTGGAGTTAGATGTTTCATTATTAGTTACTTTTGAGACTTTGTATTCGGATTTGAGCCTTTGGGCCTTTTGTTAGCTTCCGTTTCTGTTATACGTTTGGTGGGTTCTGTAAAACCTTATGAGGTGTTAAGACTTCATTGTGGTTATGCTTTGTTCAAGTATTCTGTTTTGGGCCTTATTTGAATATGTGTTTAAGTTCGTTCTTTTAGAGCCTTGCGTTATTATGTAATAATACGCGGCGTGTAATACCCCTAACTCCTAGGCCAGTGTTTGGGGGTGTTACACCTTTTCCATCTCTTCATGAGTTCGAGACCCATGTAGAGTACATATACACTGTGATCCCGCAGAACCGGTCGCGATGGACACTCTGGTCCCCGTTCCTTGGGAGATCAAAACAATTGCATACATCTTTAAAATATACTTCTCATGTCACCGGTCCGAAGACAAAGGCTCATACGTCCTCAGCTCGTGAGCAAGTAATACGAAAATACTCTATATGAGGTTCAGTATAATGAAATCCTTTATTGGAAGGATACAAGTTGAAAATCCTCTATGAGGTCACATAAAGGTAGTCCTTCCTTTGAAAATACCACTTAAGAATCTTAATGTATTTATTGAAGTTTTGAAAGTACCAATTTAAAGTTTGAAACCCAATTTAAAATTCTTTTGAAAGCTCCATACAACTCCAAGTCCAGTTATTGTTAATTGCATCTTATTCCTAATGTGATTGTTTATGACCACTTATAGGGAGTTTCAAGAATCATCCAACCCTAATGTGATCAGCATCAGAGTTGAACCACCTTTCCACCCCAATTTGTGTTCGGCTTCCCTTGATCTCATGATAATCAAGTTTCACCTCCCACTTCAATTTCAAACAACAGCTAATTCAGGCGTATCCCATTTCTATCTTTTAATCCATCTAGTCGTAATCATACATCTCCAAGGGTGGAACTATGTCCAACAATCACCTTCCAGATTTATTTTAAATCAAGTTACCTAGGGAATTTAATTCTCACTAGGTTCTATGTCGGTTTCATACTTCTTCATAAATCACAATACTGTATGTATATTTACTTTTATCAAAATGCAATACACGGTTTTACATTTAGTATCATATGAACATACATAGTCGGGGTTTTAGTTCCCCGGGAGTTTATTACTCCCTTACACTTGTACTCTCACACATAACAGTTAACGAGGTATATACATTTATGACAATGGTATTCGCATCTTCTGTGCGCAATTACCACAATTAAACCATGAATGAACGCGTATGTTTATGTAACACATGCACCAATCATCAAAACAAATCATTTTGTGCTATGCACACTACAGTTCACGTACACTTGTACGGTAAAACACACTAAACGGTTTGCGCTCTACCCCCCTTAAAAGGGATTACGCCCACGTAATCAATCACTTAATCATTGGTTTTGAACATTCTACCGTCGTGAAGTGTTTTACCTTCACGCAGTTTATTATACAACATGTTCTGGTTTGAGGATCTTAGCCATATTGGCGGTTTAGTCCCTAACCAAGAATTCTTACTAGAGTTTGTTTTAACTCTTAACTGGTTTTGATTCTGGCCTGTGCGGCTTTTAGGCATCATTTATTTGCCATGCACTCATGTTCACTACACACATTTAACACTTGAATTGCTGGCTCACTGGTTTCTGCTGCGCAACTCTTGGTAACTTAGAGCTTAGTTTGCTCCATATATTATTCTTACTGTATTGTACGTCCCTGATTATCACCTTTATCTTGGTAATAACGGGTTCTCAACCGACGCGTGGTATCACTTACCATGAGTGAATTCGGTGAGTTACAAACTTCCTATTCATTTCCATGATAATTTACTGCATTCCACAATGACTTACTTGATTTCTTCCGACTTACTGTCGGTTGGTTTTGAGCTACTACCCAATGAGTAGTACTCTTCCTGTCATTTCCAACACTTGAGGTATATTCCATACCAATTTTTTTTTAATAACCGTGTTACTGTATTCACTTATGCCAACTGAGTACCCTTGACTGGTACGACCGTGCTTGTCTTATGCATCGGTTTTATCACACCATAAGTCTTATTCTTCTATCACCTTAACATTTCCCAACTTCCTAGCTATCTCACTCGATCATTACCGCGCAAGCGCGATACCAAAACACTCAGTCATACAGAGTGCAGAGGCGTAAACTCTTGACAGTAAATCTCTTATGCGATAGCAATAGGAATTCACACTGTTTTCTTTATCACATAGTATCAACTACTGGCTTATCGCCCAGTCTGTTTATCATTACTTACTTGCATGTCCATTGAGTTCCACTCATACTGGTCTTATTTGCCATACAGTTGTTTATCAATACTTACACAACGGTCGCTTACTGCGCACCGTGCTCTTACTCATTGTACAACATTAACTTACACTACATCCGCTATTATATTAGCTTCTGCCACTACACTGTGTTTTGCCATCTATTCGGCTGGTTGCTAAATACGCTATTATTCGAGTCTTTGTGCTCCTTGAGCGTAGTTCATTACCCATTTAGCATCCCACACCTATGGTGGTTGCTATTTGACTTCTTGCCTTTGTGGTCTCCACCACGGGTATAAACGCTTCTATGCGTATAATACTCATTCAATTACTCTTAGGTAACAACCTTATAGTCCGTTCCTAACATATCTCTCAAACCTGGTTCACATAACTACCGCTGTTGCGGTCTCACATATCACGAGGTATCTCCACTCTTGAAGCAGTGGTTCGTTATCCGCTTACTTACTTATATAACATAAATCTCTGTGGTCAATAACATTTCCTTAACACCTTCCACTTGTGGCTTATAAGCCTTATTGTCTCGAGCTCTACTCATGGTAGGTTGTTCACACACATTTACTTCTCCGTACTTATTACACGGTTTATAGATTGTATTGGGCTCCATGACAAGGTCATTGTTCCTTTCATGGGATGCTCCTTCAAGGATGTCAGACTTCTTCCTGACAACTTATGCTTAATCCAGGTGTTAGTTTCACCCTTGCGTTTCTGCCACGTTATCTCATTCAACCATTGTTGATCTAAACACCCTTTTAAGGATAGTTCCTGGGTGTTACTAAGTTATGCCATTTCATCTGGCTTGCGCTCATTTGTATGTTTAATTTACTACTTCGCTCTACGTTCTTTGTTGGGCTAAATATCCTCTTTAGTGAAATTGATACCTCGGGAGTCTCATCCCGATCATTGCACATTAACATATCCATTTTAGGCATTTGCCTCACCATATGTAGGCTGGGTACTTACTCCAACTATTATGTTCATCCTTCAAGATTCTTAAGACATGTGCGATGTCTTTACTTACTAACCAGTGCACTTCGCACTTGTTCACCTTTAAACATTTCCTTAAAATGAACTTACTGATTCCTTTAGTTTCCTTAACTTGACTGGGTTCCTTTACTTCAACCATTCGATGGTACTCCATTGCTCTTGCTTGACTTTTACTTCGGACCGTAGTATGGAGTCGACTACTTCCCGTGTTCTAGGCTCCACTCGTATACATATGTGGGGTATCCTACTGATACATTGCTACTTACCCGTCTACCCCATAAGAAGGTTTGTCAGGCCCACAAGCTCCTAACGGAGTGCGGTCGTCCCACATTACTGTTGGTACACTCGTAGTGTCCGTCACACGCCTAGGTGAAGTATCCTGTTGTCAACTCCTCTTATATTATCCTGTGATAATATGCATTCCGTGCTTCCCGAACTTAATCAAGGGAAGTGTATCCGCTGTTGTATTATTTTGAACTCACTCCATTTCCTCGGGTTGTTACCCTTGGGTTTACTGGTTTCCATTCGGTTATTTAAAAGTAACTGGGTAAAACTTACCTACCATGTGGCACTGAGGCCCGTGTAGGTCTTCTGGTTTAGTTTAAAGAAAAGAAGAATTGAAATAAGATGGGTTTGAAAGAATATTTGGTTTTGAAAGGAGTTCGAAAATGATTTTGGTTGAAAGAAAAATTTTTGTGGTTTTACAATGTTTCCTTGCCTTAGCCAAGTCTAGCTTCCTGCTGACTGGTGTATTTCCAAGTACTGAGGTCAGGCTATTAAGCCCTTCCACGGTTATGATAATCCCACTTAACTTCATGGTACTTTACTAAGTACCGGTAGTTGTTTAAAATTTCCCGTACAACCTTGTTGTAGCAGCACTTGCCTTGGCAAGTGCGCCATGCTAACTGGTTATCGATTCAGCACACACTGGTTGCGGTATTGCTTTCACCCCTCTAACATCAGTGGCCTTGTTGGCCCTTACATGATCTTACAGTCTTAACAATGAATCCTCTGGGTACTTCTCACTGTCATCACACGACATCCATTAACTAAGGTGTTTCCCGTTCTGGGAGACCCCTTTTCTTAGCATCGTATCCTCCTTGTACTACGTTATAGTTCCTTAATCGGTCGGTGTACCGTTGGTGTATTAGTTAACATTGTAGTCCCAGACACTCGTCTCGGATTCTACTACTACTACTTCACTTCTCCACTGTTGCACGGTTAGTGCTTGCAAGCTGGTTGTCCTCGACTGCTTCGCATGTCGACCCAGGGTGCTGGAAATTCCATTCTCTTATGCATAAGATTCTTCACTTTTCGCTAACAAGAGCGGTTAATATTGTTCAAATGGAACCGTCTTCGGGATTCACACCTTTCGGAATCTACCGTATGACAGGTTCTCCGTGCTCCTTAGGGCACTTAATAACAGCCAGATCGGGTATTCCCGAGTAAGAGAGGACTTCCATCTCTCTGGCATTCTTTCCAAGTTATATAATAGGGTTTGTGGAGGGCGGGATGGATACTGTAGGTATCCAGTACACACTGGTATTTCCCTAACTAGCGTACTTCTCACGCTATCACTCAACCCTTAACCCAAGGTACTAAAATCTTAACTCGGTACTTCCTAAGCTCGGTACTTCAGTCATCAGAGTGATACTTCGCTCTGATACCACTTTTTGTAACACCCCAACTACAACAACGTACTTGAACAATACTTTGCAGCGGAAATCATAACTCACAACATAACTTAACTCCTTGGTGTTACACGCCGTTAGCCACCCACGTGGCTAACAAGGCTAACATACATACATCGTACCGGTCTGATGGACTAAACTCCCGAGCAACTACACATTAATCCCGTTCCATGTCCAACATTTAATATACACTTACATTACAACTGTACCGAGTAATTACCAACCCGCGCCGATACATTTTCGGTCTTACTACTCCTACCATACATACACGATTTGAATGTCTACCCATGTGCAACAACTACCCGTCCTACTCTCGAACGGCTTCCAGTTTCTTCGTACCTGTAAAGTAATGGGGGCCCCCAAAGGGGTCAGCACCTTTGCTGGTATGGTAATCCCGCAGCCCGCATGCTACCGGGCCACGCACAACTATTTGTCGTCTTAGCATGCGGTAGTTGATTTCATTTCAAACATGCTCAACCAATATACACCCTGTCAATGCTTATAGCGCAAACAATCCTTATAGGATACAACACAAGTTAGCACACACAACATAACAACAACCTTCACTTTATAACATACACAACTTATTTCTCTCTTCTTAGAGGACATACACTTTAGTTAGATGTGCCGGGGTAGTATATAGGCCCGAGCACAACATACATACATTTTCTTTACTTGGGTGGCGGCCTCCTATAGGGCCGTCACAACATACATAATTACTCCCCCTAGCTCCAATAATGATGAGTTAGGTAAGCCTTGGTTAAGCTTGTGGGTGGTTGTAATTCAAGGAGGAAGAACAAACAACGTAACATAACAAAGAGGGAGTCGAAGCGAACTTAAGCTTCAACACGCCTACCAACATTATACATCATTTCCCTCCTTAGCCCGATGTGGAGGTCGGGTAGGTAAGCTTTGGCTAAGCTAGTGGGGGGTCGAAATCCATGAAGGAAACAACCCTAACATAACAGGATGGGAGTTAATTCACATATATATATTAACTCCTAAACAATACGCGCGAAACCGGGACACCCGGATTCCTCTCCATGCATAACATATACTTATTAGTTAGAGGTTCCCTTATGGAACTTATCACATACATACATCACATAGTGTTTACTAACTCGGTTTAGACACATAAGGGAAATCATATCCCATTTCGACAACACGGATAACAGTATCCAACATCAACAACATATTAAACAAGTCACATACATCACGCATTGTCACAACATACAATAACGCGCACGGATAGCCGTAGTTAGAACGTTCCCATGGGTTGGGACGTTTATTCCGAATACCGATCTCTTATGTGAACCTAAGGTCGGTTACATTATTTAACACATAGCTAAGGTTAAGCGGTATTGGAATTGGTTACGCCACAATAATGAATTACTGTAAACTCATTTCATGCTTTATCTTGCAAGTTGGCAAACCACACAGAAAACACATTGGCATACAAGCCGGTGTAATCCGGTAGGACACAGGTTGCAAGAAAACCATACCTGTCACCGAAGGTGCACTCTAGTGTGCCATCACATGTTTTCTTGAAATCTTTGAACAACTGGGAACATTACAACTATTTTTATTAACTTGGGGGTAACATAATAATTTAATGACTAGTGCCCCATGATTAACCCCGTTCGATAGTTTATAACTTTACATTTTATTATAACTTTTCACCACTTAATTACCATTATAACTTACTTAACATATCCTTAACAACCTTATAACATCATTACTTATCAATCCCATCATTGGATATCATTTTCTAACCTTAAACAAGGTTTTTGGTCAAAATTACACTGTGTCCGAACTTGTGTCCGAGCTTCCGAAGTTCGGACGCAAGTCGAGACTCAAATGGTTGAAAACTGACGAATGTCCGAACTTGTGTCCGAGCTTTCGAAGTTCGGACACAAGTCGAGGCAAAAACTAAAGAAAATTCTACCTGTCCGAACTTGTGTCCGAGCTTCCAAGTTCGGACACAAGTCGAGGCCAAATCTGAGGAGAACTTACAGGCGTCGAACTTGTGTCCGGACATCGAAGGTCGGACACAATTTGAGACTAAATAGCCTGGGAAAATTTTTCGAGTGTCCAAACTTTCAAGTTCGGACGGAAGTTCGGACACAACTTAAAACTCAGAAAATTTATAAACGGCGGGGCATGTCCGAACTTCCAAGTCCGGACGAAGTTCGGACGTGCCCAGAATTTCAGTAAACAGAGGCAAATTTCTATCTTGTTTACACTTCCAAAATCCATACTCACCTCCTTGAAATCCCAAGTCATCTAGAGCACCATTTTGCTATCATTCTTGCACACTCCTAACTCCATTATTTATCCACCATTACAAAACCAACAATCCACTCTACTCAACATTAACAAACACCCCGTTTGAATACTAAGTTCTCTCATCCATCAAACATCATCGAACACTCATTTTCCATTAAAATTTTGCCATAACCTCCCCATAAACCTTATGCATCCAAACCATCAATTTGCCATCCTTCATCCCTAATCTAGCCACACCCTTTCAAGGGTCCTAACAGCACATTACAAATCCTCAAATCCACCAACAACAACAACACAATCACCAAAATCTCCATAATCTCAATAACCAAATATCAATCACAAACTCACAACATTTGGCCCTTAAGGCTCACAATTCATCCATTAATTCACAACCCTCTCCAAAATCAACTAAACACATTATACAACATAGATTTCAACTCATAATTTGGGTTCATTAATTTGTTTACCCATCCCAAACACTTAAAAACAATTATAACAAGGTTTAAGGTAGTTTTCTTACCTTAATTTCACAAGTTCCTCAATTCTCCTCTTGCTCCTCATCTTCTCCAAAGTTGGTAAGAGGGTATGGAGTTTCCAAACTCCATCCCAACATCCAAGAACACAAAAACATACTTAATTAATCATCTAACCCCTTAGAATATCTCAATTCATTAAACGGGCTAGAACACCAAGTTAGGGTTTACCTTTTAAGCTTTTAAGAGGGATTTTCTCCCTTGAATCAAGAAGGAAATTACTCCACCACCATTGAAGGGTCAATTTGGAGCTCAAGAACAAGGAGAAAAACAAGGTATCAAAATGGTGAAAAATCAATTACACCAAGAGGTGAAGGAAAAATGACTTCTCTTGGAAATTTTTACCTTAGAAGAAAGGGAGACTCCAAGCTCCACATTGGTGCCATTTTCTCTTCAAATGGGGAAAACCCATGAGGTCAACTTCTTCCTTTTGGAATTTTGAAAAGAGAGGATGATAGAGGAAGATGAGAGGAAGAAGAACATGTGATTTGTTTTTGATTTGGAGCTCAAATGGAGCTTGGGCATGAGGTTGAACATGGAGTAGCCATGGAAGGCTTCAAAAACGCCCAACCGGCAGAGAGGGAGAAGGGAAATCGGTGGAGGAAGAAAGAGATGAAAGAGAGGAAGAGAGAAGGGGAAAAAGAAAAGGTAAGGGAGAGAGAGAGAATAAGGGTATAAGTGGTGTTTGTATTTTTGACTCTATTAATTAGTTACTAGTCATGTGTGAGTGGGCTTTCTACCTTAATAAAACCGGCCACTAATTTAACATGCTGGAGCGTTTTTTCGGTTTTTACAGAAACACTCGTTTATTTACCCGGTTTTAGCACCATTCACTAACCGGGACCGTTTTCCGGAATTTTTATCATTCCTTTAGTTGTAATGGTTATTAAACTCTCATTAATGTTTAATTATTGTTACAGAATCAACTATTATTTTTACGGGGTCATTTAACTGTTTATAGTCACGTTTTCGGGTTTTCTCGAAAAACGCGTTTTAAGACTCCGTTAGCGTTTAAACGCATTGTTTGGATCCATTTCCTTCCGGGATTTTTCCCACACGTTCCTAATGTGTAATTAAGGTATAAAAATATATTTATATATGCCCTAATGAAGGTTATGTACCTCCTAAATAATTAAATACGTATTTCATGTTTTGTGATTTTTACGCATTTCCTTTTTCTTTTGGGTTTTCATTTCTTCACCAATGATCTTAAGGGCTTATTAGCCGTAGAAAATTATAATTATATGATTAATTAACGCATTAAGTTTTGGGGTATTTCAAATTTGTTCTGGGAAAGGATTGCGAACAAGTGTGGTATGTTGAGGATCCGAAAGACTGCAGATGGTCTGTTGTTCTTCCAGGAAGAAGGCCGGTTGTAATCGAAAATGAAAATGAGGATAACGATGAAAATGAGACTGTAGAGGAAACATCCTTGTTTCCTACTGGATAACCGGATTCGATTGATGATACCGAAAACGATTTGCTCTACGCACGATCTGACCATGATGAGGGTGTTTGGGTAGAAATATGAATGATTTATTTTTTTGTACGTGAAAGGTAATGTTGTTAGTAGAATGTAGACTGTAATGTCATCTTAACTGTTATTGTTATGCATCATAGTATTTATGTATGACTTTATCTGATGAAAATGCTTTGTTATTTTTTTTGCAGTGGATGATCACCCTATGGATGACCCATTGGACGGCTTCTCATGACTGGAGAACCTGAGCCACAGCAAAATAGACCAAGTAAGCGAGTCACAAGAGGAGGAAAGAAGAAGAAGGACCAGTTAGCAGTACAGGAGACTGAGGCTGGCCTTCACAGCATACGAAGAGGAGTCAGTTGTCCCACCAGAGGCGAAGAAGCAAAAGAAGAGAGGTGCAAACACGTGGGCTGAAGGCTAACAAGGGCCCTCCTACAAAACCGGTGGACTTCAATCAGTTCAACCAACCCCATGGTAATTGGAAGAATGACTTCACCGCTTACGGTAGCCATTTGGTGAAGTCATATTGCAACATAAACCACAACTGGAAGCAAGTGCCTCAATCATTGAAGGATACTATGTTTCAGCGTCTTCAGGTAAATCTCTACATTATTACTATGATCTTTTGTGAAATAATATAACATTTATGTTTACTTTACTAACTGAATGATCATGTACGTAGTCTCGATTCTCCGTGGATCCCACACTTAAAAAGGATGTGCTATCAGCGATGTCGAAACAGTTCCGGGACCACAAGAATAAGTTGGCTGACAAGTTCATCTACAAGATGCCTACTCAGAAGATCCAGATGAGCCAGATCATGGTGGAGACGGTGAGAGACCACCATGGGAGGTTTACGAGGGAATAACAGAAGAGCAATGGCTACAATTTGTTGAGAGGCGTCACACACCGGAGTTCCAGGTGCACTTTATTGTCATACATACATAAATTAATCTTAATTTCTTATGTTTTTTTGTGTTCAATTTCACTTAACATGACCCCATTAATTTATGCAGGCTCTCCGTGCGCAACAACAAGCAAATGCTAAGAAGAATCTGTACCCTCACCACTTAGGTGGAAAAAGTATTGCTCAAAGGGTACCAGAATGGGAGCAAAAAGGATATCTGCCCACGGATAGCTCATTGGATGCCAGGGGCAGAAGAATGAAAGTGTGGGAGTTAAGCCACATTCCGAAGAACTCTACTCCCGAAATCCTCAATACGATGAGGCCACGAGAGCAGTTATTGCTCAAATGGTAAGTGATATCATTTCATTTTTAGTCAGACTGTTCATTTCATTTGCATATGAACTTATGTTAAACTAATAACTGTAGTTGTATGTTTGTATTAGGGTGAATTAAGCTCTCAGCTCACCCAGGGCACCTAGACCTCACATAGGAATGATGATCCTCTTACACGCGCTCTTGGTAAGAAGGATCATCCAGGTCGTGCCATTGGGTTTGGTGGGCACGTTGGTATCCGCCAGGCATTTGGCGTACCCGGGTCTAGAAGTGCACAGGGAAAGTCGATTAGCTACGAGGACACTTGAGAGCGTTGGCTGAGATGGAGCAGAGGATTACTCAGAACGTCGACGAGAGGATCGCTCACGCTATGTCAAGGCTTCAGCCACAGCAGCATGACAGCCAAGAGGTTCTCGACCACCAGTTTATCAGTCACCCATTCAGCAGCAGAGTGCACCGGTAGTGAAGTAGTGTCCACTCGGCTGATCCGTTTCCCTATGCATCTCTAAAGGTTAGACAACATTTCAATTGAGTACATGACGATTAAGATTTTTCACTTGATCACTAATATCATCATAGAAGAATTCTCAATTTTTATCTAAAACAAGTTCCACATAACACTCAGGAACCCACTGAGTGCCATCTGTTTTTACAAATTGGAGTAGAAGAGGTCATGGTTGCATGGGGAAAACTTTTCCCCTCTCTTCCAAGTGATATTGTGCACGGTGAACCACTCCGACATTACCATGCACGAGTGCTTCTGGACGAATTTGTTGCAGAGCATGCTGACGTCGGTTTACCGGTGCCGGTCAAACAAAGACCTACCTTGCGTTCCGCACAAACTGCGACAGTGCAGTGGCCTGTACGATTGGTCAGACTCCCTGGGCAGGTATTTACTCTTAACCCTTGCTATAAAACTATTGGTGTACCACCTTGCATCCATATACTTAATTATACTAATATCATAGGATATGAGCCGACCGAAGACTGATAAGGGCAAAGGAAAAAGAATTGCTGCGCCTGTGCAATCAAAGGCATCCACAAAATTCGTGCTTAGACCTGCTTTGGTGGAGAAAAGAATATTGGCCGGCCTGCCGACTAATATGCAGATTCTGCATTCATCCTTGTTGCTGCTACCACCTGATTGTGATTCCCTCACTGTGGAAGATCCCGAGCGGATATTTCACTTTAGAGTTCAAGGAGAAGATATACATCGATTTGGGATGTATATGTCCAACTTCGAGGAGTGCTTCAGGAGGGATTGGTTGAATGTGTCGATTATCAAGTCAGCCGCCATGTGAGTGACTTCTACTTTTGTATTTTGAATTCATTGATTGATGATGAATTAGATGTTTGAATAAAAAGTTAATGATCGACTAATGATATTGCCTCATAGGTGGGTGCATGATAAGGCGATCAATGTCTATGAAGATCACAGATTCGGATTCCTGTGTCCTGCTATGTGTAGTGAAGTCCATATGACAAGTGATATGGAAGGCCTTATGCAGTATATGACGAATGCCATCTTTGAATGTTCTAACAAGTCATTTATTATGCTGCCATATCATTCAAAGTATGATATTTGACTATTTCTCTTAGTATTATCTAAAACATATAGTTTGTGTTAGTTGCTTAATGATTACAACACATTGTGTAATTTGTGGACAGTCGACATTGGTCATTGATTGTGCTGGTGATGTTGAAGCACCCACGAATCTTGCAATTTGACTCACTTGGTAAGGCTGCCAAGAGACCGAAGATCTCCACCGCAATACTGGGGTAATTAGTTTGTTATCGTAAACAACAATTTTTATTACTTAACATTAACTGTTTCATAACTTGCTACTGATGCTTAAAACTATATGTATTGCTGATGTATATAGTTCCATGAGAGCTGCATTATCTCTCCAGAATAAAACAAAGAAGCGTGACATCCCTTGGAACCTAGTCAAGGTACTCTATTAATTGATAATTTGTGTTATAATGTTTAAACTTGTTTATAACTATCAATATGTGCGTTTGTATAGTGTCCGGTGCAGCCTGGGGGTTCAGAATGTGGATACTATGTCATGAGATTCATGAGTGACATAGTAGGAGCGGCAAACCTTTTACCAGAGCACTCGTTAGACATGGTAACATTCTTTGAAAGTTTCAATTATGATCTTTACATGTTGTTAGACTTGTACGTTTTAGATTAATGTTCATTTTTTTTCAAGGCTTACGAACAAGTGTTCAAAGATGGTCAGTATGATGATGCTCAAATTGTTGAGATGCTTGAGGATTGGTCGGAGTTCGTCTGCACAAGTTTAATGAATTGATGATCATGAAGATGTTTTGTGAACTTTTTGGAGTATGTAATTGTAACTCTGTACACTTGTGGATGGTGTAATGGTAGATTTGAATTGTAATGTTGTTTTTTATTTGTAATGAAAGTGTGTAAATAAGTGTAATTGCATTGGTTTTGTTAACTCTCAAATTGTGGTGCGTCGTTGGTATTAATTGGGAGCTTTTATAACTTTTAAAATGTGTGCTGGAGCTCCCTGTATGGATGAAGCTTTATTACAGGTCTCATTGAAACAAATGCGGTGAATATATATATATAAGCTAGGATGGAAAAAAACAAAAAAAAATACCCCTATCTCGGCGGTTCTTAGAGCACAACCGCCGAGATAGACCCATGGGATTGACCGATGCTGAGTTTGACCATGAGTCTATCTCGGCGGTTGTTATATAAGAACCGCCGAGATAGACTCATGGTCAAACTCAGCATCGGTCAATCCCATGGGTCTATCTCGGCGGTTGTGCTCTAAGAACCACCGAGATAGGGGTACCTATTTCGGCGGTTTACAACCGCCGAAATAGGCCCATTGGAACCGCCGAAATAGGCCCTTTTTCTACTAGTGTATGCGGGTCCCCTGGGAATTCTTCAAGCTTTAGCCAACGGATCGAATCCGAATACAAGTTTTGAGATTCAGGACCGAACCGGAACCGGAACCGGAATCGGAACCGCCCGGAACCGCCTGGAACCGCCTGGATTCGCGTCGGATTCGGAACCGTGGAACCGGAACCGGAACCGGTGGAACCGGAACCCGCCCCGGAACCGATCGAAGTTACCATTGGAATCGGGCCAAAACGACGTCGTTTTGTATTGTAATCTTTTAGAATGTATTAGTATTACTTTCTTTCCATGTAATATTTTAAGACTTCCAAATTGAAATCATGTAACCTAGTAGTAGTTGTACTCCTTTTCCTTATTAGGGTTTTCCCAATGGGTTTTTACCTAATAAGGTTTTAACGAGGCAGTGAATCATATAATAAAATCTGCTTTGCTCTTTTATTTTTGCAAATTCAGTACAAAATTTTAAGTCTTTGGTTCTTACACATTTAAGATTATAAACTTGAGGAATAACCTAGCTAGGATTAAAGTGGACGAAAAGAGCAACGTGTGTGCGCAAACGGATCTAAAATCGGAGTTAAAACGAAAAACTAGAGTCGATCGAATCTTTGCAGAACCGGTCGGAACCGCCCCGGAACCGGTCGGAACCGATCGGAACCGGAACCGGAACCGCTCTGGAACAGGTCGGAACCGTTGATTTGAGCGAATCCGAAGCAAATATAGAGTCCGGAACCGGAACCGGAACCGCCCCGGAACCGCCTGGAACCGGTTCCGAATCCGAATACACATTTTCCGGAACCGGAACTGGTGGAACCGGATTCGTGGCCACCATTACCCACGGTTTCATTATATAGGCAATATAATGATATGAAAATATTATAAAATAAAAGTGTAGTACTTACGTGATCAACTAGCAAATAAATAAGCCAAATAGCACTCCAATGCCCACGGCTATGAAAACACATATATTTGAGTTAGTTTTTTTAACCCTAACTCATATACCCACTTAATTAACACACCATTAAGGAGTAGCTAGCTTACTTGCTTGTTTTTTTTTTAAATTCCACACCTGTGCAGATTCTTTCCCAACCTTCCTAACCTTGCGGCAGTATACACATACGAAGAAAAACATTGTATTAGTCCTATAACATAGATAGCTATTTAAGGTATGGTATTAGCTTTATTTAAGCATGGTTTTTACCTTGAAATTGAAAGTGGCTATGGTTGTGTTCACGCCTGAATTTTTGCACATAAGAAAGGTGTTAAAACACCAACCAATCAGTACATTAAACCGGTAATGAATAGAAAGGATTAGGTAGCTTAATACATACTTTTACCATGAAAATACTTTAAACTTGTCTTCCCCTCCCTTTGGTGTGTCAGCCGAGAGTTGTAGTCCATCTTTGGAGAGAAGCTCCTACTAAATACGTGGATGGAAATGGCTGAAAGTTAGCTTGCTGAAAAGAGAGGAGAAAGATGAAGACAATGATCAAAACCTTGTAACAAGAGTTTACCTAGATTTGGAGGAATCATCCATGGAAGCTGGGTGTGTACTTACGGGTGAGAGAGTAGTAAAAAGAGTTCTGAAATGCTTTCCACCGCTGGAAGAGGATAAGAATAAGATGAAGACTTATGTTCATTACGGTGGAAAGTAGTTTAATAAACAATTGTATCATGTTGATGAGTCATATGGGGAATAGCTAGCTATTTTTGGTGGCAAATGATTAAGGAGATAAGGAAGGGGCTGGGTAATACCACTTACGGCTCGGAAGGAAACAAAACAAGGGAACAAATTGTCTTATAAAGTAAAGTAGTATAATTTAGTGCAAGGTGAGTCACCATTTTGACTTAGATGTACGTTGGGAGGTTAGCTACTGAAGAGGGAAAGACCCATGTGGCTTCCATAAAGCTGCCAAGGTAGAAAGAAAAGTGAACTTGTTTTATTTAATTAAATGATATACTTAACCTTATTTTATCTAGGTAGATTTGAATCATATGTTTATCCATGTGTGGCCGGTTAATGGCTGGGGAAAGAGGCCTTATTTATCGGCAATAAATGGTCAAGTTCAAAGGATGACCATTGACCATGATTTATTTTAGGAATATAAGTGGTATTTTAGGTACTATTCACCCAAAATCACTCATTTTAATTTTATTTTAGAACTTTGATTTATACTTTATAATATAGTCTATGATGACACATTAAGGTTATAAAGAATGTAATATAGTCTTGAAATGGCATAAAACCCATACTTTTGAAGTTATACACAAACATGCTTTAAGGTGTTTTAGTGCACATTTTGTGTTAAAGCTTGTTTTCAAGCTTAGTTCTCTTTGGTAATGGTTTTATTATATCCATTACATGATTACTAAGCTTAGGAATTTGATTTGGAATCAAACGGAGGTCACATGACCTTTAGAACTTCTTAGAGCACATTTTTGCCCTAAGTGACTTTAAAGCATGTTAATGCTTGTTCCTGATGTTGGAGTGTCTTCCAAAAATTTTATCACATTCATAAATGCGTATAATGCTAAGGACAAAATTTTAGGTCCTAAGGAGTTCGTTTGGGTACATATTTACCCTAAACGGTCAAAGGTTGCAATAATTGCTTTATGTTGACCATTGTTGTTTTTAAATTGATTTTTAAGGCATGTTTAGGCCTTTATTTAATTGATTAAATGTTTAATCAATGTTTAATTAATTAGGAGCATTTCACATACACTCATAATTAAACCCTAGATTACATAAGTGTTTTAAAACACTAAAATGGAGGTTTACCTTGGAATTGAATGAGAATTTGAATAAGTAGCAAGAGAGGACTCCTCCTTGTCCTTTGAAGATCAATTCAAGCTACTAAAAAGAGTAAGGCAAGGCACCATTAAGAGGTGATTTTCGGCTATATAGGAAAATGAAGGGAAACATGGATTTTCTTTGATTTTCTATACCTTGAAGCAAAGGAGAACAACAAGGTGTGAAAATGTGAGCTCAAGCTCCTTCATTGGTGATTCTTCATGGCACCGAAATGGAGCTCTTGAAGTTTTGAAAAGATAGAAGTGTAGAGCTTGGTCTAACTAGAAGAATGGTGGTCTTGGAATTAAATTTGCAGCATGGAGCTAGAAGTTACAAGCATTCAAAGATGGAGAATGTGTGGTTGCTGTAGCAAAACGATTATGAGAAGGGAGGAAGGAGGTTGGTGACAGTGGGGAACAAGAAGAAAAGAAGAGAAAGTGAGGAGAGAGGTTTAGTTGTAAGATATTTATGCCTTAAAGCAAATAGTACTTTACTTTATCAATTCTTCTTCCTTAATAAACTAACAAGGGTGATGACTCACCACTTATAAATCGGCCCCTTTTTGTATATAGGCTGATTTTTGGTCTTTGTTGACCAATTAATTGACTTATGTCATAAACTAGCACTATTTGAGCACTATTCACAAATTAGTGCACATAATTGTGAAATTTTTGATTTCCCATTGATTTAGGCTTTCTAATGTGATACTAAGTAGTACACATGTTGATTAAAGAGTAATGATGGGCATTTAGCCACTCAAAACCCATTTCTAAGACAATTTTTTAAAAATGTGCTTTAAGGCTCCTTAAAGCACATTTTGTGTTTAACTTGTTTTCAAGCTTGGGTTTCTTTGGGAATTAATTTAACATGTTCATCAGCATGTTAATAAGGTCTTGTAATGACCCTTAGGTCCTATACAAGGTTACACCAAGTCTAGAGCAAGTATTTGCTTAAATTGACCTTATGGTGTTTTCTTGTGTTTTGTTTGGTTTAAATTGTCTACCAACGTTTCTTAAGGACTTATTTGGCCTTTTTAAATCATAATTGCATGTTATTACGTCTTGGTAGGCTCTTTGGGTCCTAACCAAGTTCATTCCAAGCTTAGAGCATGTTTTTGCTCAAACTGTGTTTATGGTACTTTATTGTTTTTACTATGGCTTAAATTGTTCACTAACGTTTCTAAGGCACTTTTTAGCATTAATATACCATATTTTAATAGTTAAACAACATATCAAGGTTTGGGGTATTTCATTTTCCTTCTTGGAATTCAATCTCCCACGAGCTTTTGAATGGCTCTCCTGCCTTGACTTAAGTTCGGGGTTAGGGGAATATGTGTACGGTGTGTTGGACCCATTACATTCGACACATCTTAAGTTAAATTATACGTTCGATAAACAGAACATTAACATGAGATGTAACGAGCTCAATATGAGAATGAAATCATTCTCTAGGCTCACCAAATCTGGCTAACTCTTATTTTGCTTCGTTTCCTCAATTGATTCGTTCTTGTTCATGTTGTATGTGTGTTGTTGTTATGCAATGAATATTGCTGTGTTTATGTATGTTGTTTGTTAAAATGGATCCCATGTTTATTATGAGAAATAGTTGTGTGTATCCCGGTAGCCGGTGGGCTGCACGTTAATCATACCAGCCAAGGGTTGCTGAGCCCTTCGGGGCACCACCATTATTTTTCAGGATGAGGATCGAAGAAGCGGAGTCACTCTAGCATGGAGTAAAAAGAATTCTTTTGATTATTTTTGGATAGTGAACCTGAGATGTGCTTGTACACTCGTGGTTATGTACTATAGTGAAACTAGACTAGAAATGTGATTTTTGTACATTATCACTCGGTTTAGTGTAAACATGGAAGTTGTAGAAATGTTGTTACTTATGCTCGGAAGTCTTGTCCATCAGACCGATACATTTTGTAAGTAATAGCCTTGTTAGCCACGTGGGTGGCTAACGGCGTGTAACACCACCCCTTTTGAGTTAATGTTTATGTCATACTTTCCGCTATGATTAATTGTTAAGTGTGGAGTTTATGGTTGGGGTGTTACAGGTCGCTTATTCTACTCTACTTTGGGAGCCCGGTCGGGGCGACCGGGTGCTTTCTCGTGTTTTATTCTATATCTCGCGTCCGGTTGTATTTTCCCCTTTTTAATTATTGCCCGGGGGCAGGATTGTTGATCCTTGGTCGTGATACATGTTAAGTGAAATACCCCTAACTAATAAAACATTGATTAAACATCTAATCAATTAAATTAAGGCCTAAACATGCCTTAAAAATAAATTAAACACAACAATGTTTAACAGAAAGCAAGAATTACACCCTTTGACCTTTTAGGGTGGTTATATGCCCAAACGAACTCTGTTTGACCTGAAATTTTGACCGGAGCCTTATAACTCATAAATGAACACATTAAAACCATTTCAAGGGAAACCAAGCTCAGGAACTGTAACACCCCAACCGCTAATCCTATGCTTACCGTCCAATCATCCCATAATCCAGAGTTACTCGCAGCGGAAATACTACTTACTACGGCGGGTGATACAATGCCGCTAACCGCCCATACGGCTAGCTAGGCTCATTCTACTTACAGTCACGGTCTGATGAACATAATATACCAAGCTACTACAATATTACTTACCATTACCGGAATATAACATGCTTACAATTCTTGGATCACCGAGTATTTAA
The DNA here is from genome assembly GCA_023374045.1 of Limonium bicolor. Classification (NCBI taxonomy): domain Eukaryota; kingdom Viridiplantae; phylum Streptophyta; class Magnoliopsida; order Caryophyllales; family Plumbaginaceae; genus Limonium; species Limonium bicolor. The sequence continues at coordinate 219,365,506 of CM041780.1, read as the reverse complement.
AGTGTATTCAATTACAACCTTTCAAGCTTACCAAAAGAATGAGTTTCTACCCGGCTACTCATCTATACCAATTCACCATCCCTTTCTATATCCAAAAAGGTGTACCCCATGGTACACCGGCTAATCCTGTAACACCCGGCGTGGTGTTCCTCCCACATCGGTTGGAGAGGAGAACGAAGTGTGCCTTATAGGTGCATGGATACCTCTTCCTTGTGTGACGCGTTTTGGGGCTAGGAAACCCCAGGAACAAATCCGTGCGGCCTGCGTGCCAAAGCGGACAATATCACACATGTGGGCTGATTAGGCTGGGCTGTCACAGATGGTATCAGAGCCAGACCCAGGTCGGTGTGCCAGTGAGCCTGTGAGGGCACTGGGCTCCCTAAGGGGGGTAGAGTGTAACACCCGGCGTGGTGTTCCTCCCACATCGGTTGGAGAGGAGAACGAAGTGTGCCTTATAGGTGCATGGATACCTCTTCCTTGTGTGACGCGTTTTGGGGCTAGGAAACCCCAGGAACAAATCCGTGCGGCCTGCGTGCCAAAGCGGACAATATCACACATGTGGGCTGATTAGGCTGGGCTGTCACAAATCCAAAAGCTACAGCCGTGTACTACTCAGTACACCGATCACAATTCATTGTTTATAATCCAAAAAGAAACCAAAATAAAACTCTTCTTCCTCTTCATCCTTCTCGAGTACCTGCGTGTAGTAAAAATGGTGCCCCAAGGGGCTCAGCAAACGCTGCATATAAACTCCACATATACCGAGTGCTAGCTAGGGCACGCCGACTATTTGACGTCCACTAAACATGCTGTTCATTTATTTCATACATACATGCTTTGCATACAACATACATTCGTTCACAATACATTATTCATTCCAAGGCAACAATACAATAATGCTCACAACACTTACCTTCACAAGGTTAGCCAAATTACGCATCCGGGTTAATCGGAATGCTATTTACTCTTTTACTCATTTCACATTACTTACTCTTACTTACACTTACTTACTTACATTCACTTTACTTACTCATTCTTACTTACTTACTTATACTCAAGTTAAGTCGTCGGGACCTCCGGCCCTGGGGACTACTCCGTCCCACCTCCGGGATTTACTTGACTCACCAATCCGGGATGCTACCCACTTAAGGGATTTGGGCCACGGACCAGTTTAAGAGTCAGGAATTGGAGCCAACCTCTCCTGACTCCGCATCCTCACGCGCGGCCGAAACTATATCGGACTTCTACTCATTCCAATTTAATTACCAATTTAAGTTAGGATGGTTAGCTTGTTAGGAATAAGTTAGAAGTCCGTTCACACAAACAATCGGTCACGATGCAGTACAACATACATACACACATTCATTATCATCCATACATTTCATGAATTATACAAACTGAGATTTAAAGAAAATATACCACAATATACAACACTACATATTCACAAGTAAGCATAATAACTCCGATTCGTGCATTTATCTTATTTGGTGATCAATTAGCACACAACACACAAATCAGAGTAACCAAGATAGCATACGGGGCATGAGGAATTCATACCGTTCACCGTTGTACGTGATTCCAAACGTTCCTTCGGTGTCACAAATCAAATCCTATGACATACATACAATTGAATGATTAATCTAGCTATCATTAACTTAACTCATACTTACTATGTCCTTATACTTCTTACACCTACACATTACTTGCTTAGTTTTTTTCATTACCTTAAATTTTATTTTCTTACTTAAGATTGGCATGCTTACATACATGTACATATATATATATGTGGGTATACATATATATATTATTATTTAATTTAAATAATTTTTTTTTGTATGACTCAACCGACCTTACCAGGGTCGGTCCCAAGGTCGGTCGAAGTCAGTAAGGAATTACGTGGAAAACTATAGGGCCGACCGACCTTGCAAGTCCGGTCCCAAGGTCGGTCCATTCCAGTAAGTTTCGTATGTGAACATTTTAGCCCGACTTGCACCGTAGCTCCGACGTCTCCCCTTCCATTATCATGAAAGTTTTAATTTACCATCCTTCTCTCTCCGTTCGCAAGGTCGGTCCAGTCAGTAACTTACTCGACGGAAAAATTTTGAGTCGACCGACCTTGCAAGTCCGGTCGCAAGGTCGGTCCATTCTAGTAAGTTACAGACGGAGGATTCTCTGGTCCGACCGAACTTGCAAGTCCGGTCGCAAGTTCGGTCCATTCCAGAAGCTTTCCCGTCTTTGTAAATCTGGGCTCGACCGACCTTGCAAGTCCGGTCCCAAGGTCGGTCCGGCCCAGTATTTGCATTTTCATTTCTGTTTTCAGTTCTCTCTTTTACCCATTATTTCCCCATTGTTCCTGCACTTATTCCCACATGTTCTAACACTAATTAAGCCTCCTAATACACCTTAGTTCCTCCATCAACTCACTACTCATTCTCATACTATTTTACACACTTGTTTTCCAAACTTCATTTTGACACTTACACTAGTTTCTCCCTTATTACATTATGCTACAGATTTTGACTCTAATACTCCTCTTCTACATCTCCCTCTTCTATTGACATTTCTAACACTCCTAATGCATTTAGATTGCATTAACCTCTCTCAACTTACCCTCCATCTTTCTCTATTAAAATCTGTTACAACACTTATTAGACCCCTAGTTTCTAATACACTAAGTGTTCTATTCCTAGGTAAATTTTGCCATAGTCTCCCCTACATTTTTACACTCTCACCACATTGTTTATTCACACATTATCATCATCTCACCTGTTTTCAACATTAATACACAAGGCTTTCATATACAATTTCCAACACTAAACACTACCAAAAATTCCAGCACTCAACACCTCATTCCCAATCTGTTTGTAACAGTTTTTAAAATGTCTTTGAAGGGTTTAAAACATTTATATTCTCTTACTCATTACACTACTAATACACTATCATTTTACAATACCAATTTGTGCTACTAAAAATCTGTTACATTATACATTACTAACTACACAAGAGAATGTGATTTACCTTCTTCTTCTTCTAGTTGTTTTTCTCTTCTTGCTTCTTCCTTCTCTCTTTCCTTCCCCTTCCTCTTCCCACCGGTTTAGCAACCAAAATTCTACACTACAGCCCACATATACATTCACACTTCAATCCTAAAAACTAACCCTAACCATTATTGAGTTTTAGTGTAGGTTTTAGGGTTTAGAAAATTCATTACCTTCCAAGGGTGCAAGTGTTGTTTGGGATAGCTCAAGAACAAGACTTCTCACTCTCCAACAATGCCAAAAATCAGCTAGGATACAAAGGAGCAAGCAAGAGTTTAGCTCAAATTCCGTTTTGCTTTTAAGGCTAGAAAAAGATGGAGTTTCAAGAAGATTTTTACCTTAAAAGAACAAGGAGAAGAAGGTGGTGCTAATGGTAGTCTTGAAGCTCCAAATGGGGCATACCCATAAAAACGAAAGTGCTCCTTTCCAGATTTTGAAAAGATGGAAATGTTGCTCTTGATGAGAGGATTCCAATGGTGTAGTTTTTATAATTTTGGAAGAGGTTTGAGAGGGTTACAAGAGGAGAGAAGTAGAGTTTTGTGTGGGTTTGCTCATTTCACCATGGAAATCGCATGGGAAGAAGAAAGGAAGAAAAGGAGAGTGAGGGAGAGGGGTATTACGTGAGTGAAGAGAGTGTGATGGAGGATAGAGAGAATAAAGGTGAGTGAGGGTTTACTTTATTATTTTGTTTGTTTGTAGAGGAGAGTAATGAGAGGGTGTGAGAGAGGGGTCCAATCGGACATGCCCAAAGCCCATGAGGGTTTTAAAATTCTATTTACAATATTGGACACACTAGTTTTGGTTATTTATGTTTCTACCCCACAATTTCCCGTTTTTGACAGTTTTTACTAATTCTCGTTTTATTGATTTTATTGGTTCTAAAGCTCCCTAATATTTATTAATGATTATTTAGTTGACCAAAATTGTTACGAGTCTATTTGACCCGCTTAAAGACACGTTTTCCCGGTTACCTCGAAAAATGCGCTTTAAGGTTCGTTAGTGATTTTAATCCGTTTTAAGGATCCGTTTTCTTCGGGATTTGTTCCCTCATGATTATTTATACTTAATTAAGCTTCTAAATTACTTATTAGCCTAGTTAACACTATTTTTAATTACGGGGTATTTCAATCTACCCCCCTAAGAAACTTTGCCCTCAAAGTTGCTCAAGGTTAATAGTTTAGGTAATTCTACTCATTAGGCAACCAATTGCCATAATGCATCTTACTACCACCTATGAGGTGTTTACTCCATTCCACATTCAACAAGCATACGCATTTCAAGCATCATACACAATTCACATACACAATCCATCATCATTTTCATTCATAATCCCATTCCCACAATACAACATACAACATAGCAATTCACATTACACATTCACACACAATCATCCATTCATACATACACATCACATTACACATACATCCACCATACCACTCCACACTACATGTGCTACAAACCACTACAATGCCATACATCCTACAGCAATGCATACCCCGACGCAATGCACAAGCAACAGGCTCTACCACCCCTACCCCCCCTTTAAAAGGGGTACGACCCGTACCCGTATTGCTAAATGCTAGACTCTCTAGTCTATGAACAGCTGTGGGTACTTAGCCTTCATGGCATCTTCCAACTCCCATGCGTCGCTTCTTTGACATCATGGTTTGACCATAGACCTTCACCATTCGTATAGACTTATGGCGAGTGTCTCTGGTCTCCTATCCAGGATTCTCACCGGGTTTTCAACATATCTCATGGTTGGCTCAATGGATAATCTCTCGGGCTCTAGCACATGAGAAGGATCAGCAATGTACTTCTTGAGTTGTGACACATGAAATACATCATGGACACGTCCCAAGTCCTCAGGTAATGCTAACCTGTAGGCTACAGCTCCAACTCTTTCAGTGATAGCATACGGCCCTACGAACTTTGGGCTTAGCTTGCCCTTCTGACCAAAACGGAAGACACCCTTCATAGGTGAAACGCGCAAGAACACTTGGTCGCCCACGGAACTCAAGGTCCGTCGTCTCACATCCGCATAGGATTTCTGTCTATCTTGGGCTGCCTTCATATTAGCTCGAATCTGCTGAACTTCAGCTTGCACTTGCTCAAGGTACTCCGGTCCTATGATGACCGCTTCACTCGACTCATCCCAACACAAGGGTGTACGGCAAGGTCTACCGTATAGAGCTTGGAAAGGTGACATCTTAATCGAGGCATGATAACTATTATTGTAAGAAAAATTCGATAAGATGAAGCTTGTCTAACCAACTCCCCTGAAAGTCCAAGGCACATGCCCGAAGCATGTCCTCCAGTTCTGGATGGTCCTTTCTGTCTGACCGTCGGTCTGAGGATGGAAGGCGGTACTCAACTTCAATCTGTACCCAGCGCTTCCCATGTAGCTCTCCAGTACTCGAAAGAAATCTGGGTGTCGCGGTCAGATACTATGGTTTTCGGGACTCCGTGATGTCTGATAATCTCCTTGTCGAATAGCTCAGCTAGCTTTACTACCTTCCAGGTGTCCTTCATCGGTATGAATCTGGCAACCTTGGTAAGGCGATCGACTACAACCCAGATCATGTTGAGTCCTCCCCTGGCAGGTGGGAGTCCTACAACAAAATCCATGGAGATATCATGAAATTTCCACTCCGGAACTGGCATTGACTGTACCATTCCGCCCGGTCTACGATGTTCAAATTTCACCTTCTAGCATGTTAAGCATCTCAATACAAATTCTGCCACGTCCGATTTCATTCCAGACCACCAGAGTACCTCTTCATGTCATTGTACATCTTGGAGGCTCTCGGATGGACTGACAATGTGGAACTGTGTGACTCTCGCAGGATGCGATCCCTTAGCTCTGCATTGCTTCGGGGACGCATAGCCTGCCATTCAACCGAATCAAACCATCTTCATGTAGCTTGAAGTCATACTTTTTCCTCTCAAATGTACCATTCTCGATCTTTGTCTGATTTCGGTTAGGTAAGGGTCGCTTAAACTGAGCATCTCGCACCTCGTCAACCAAGCTAGAAGAAGCGAATGGAGCGAGTGTGCTCGACGGCTCAGGGCGTCGGCTACGATGGTTTGCCTTCCTTCCTTATACTGCTAGTTGATGTCATAATCTGAAAGAAATTCCATCCATCTTCTCTGTCTCAAATTCAGTTCTTTCTGCGTGAATACATACTGTAAGCTCTTATGGTTGGAGTAGACGTGTGCTTACCCCATAGAGATAGTGTCGCCATATCTTCAAAGCGAAGACAATGGCTCCTAACTCTAAGTCATGTGTCGGGTAATTCTCCTCATGCTTTTTCAGCTGGCGGGAGGCATAAGCAACAACCTTGCCATGCTGCGTGAGTATGCATCCCATTCCTTTGCCTGATGCATCACAATAAACCTCAAATCCTCTGTGCCCTCTGGAAGAGTAAGGACGGGCGCTGAGGTCAATGAGTCTTTAAGGCTCTGAAATGATAACTCGCACTCGTGTGTCCATACAAACGGTGCATCTTTCTTCATCAGTGTAGTCATGGGCTTAGCGACTTTCGAGAAGTCCTTTACAATCTCCGGTAGTAACCGGCTAGACCAGAAAGCTCCTAATGTCGGTAAAGTCTTGGGTCTAGGCCATGATCGTACAGCTTCTATCTTAGAAGGGTCAACTGAGATACCTGCGCTCGAGATGACATGTCCAAGGAATGATACCTGATCTACCCAGAACTCGCATTTGGAGAACTTCGCATACAGCTGGTTCTCGCGCAGTGTCTCAAGCACTTTCCTCAAGTGAGTTTCATGTTCCTCTGCTGATTTTGAGTATACAAGTATGTCGTCGATGAAGACAACAACTGAAGTGTCCAACTGCTCACTGAATAGACGATTCATGAGGTCCATGATTTAGCTGGTGCATTTGACAACCGAATGGCATCACTGTGAATTCGTAGTGGCCATATCTGGTACGGAATGCCGTTTTCTCAATGTCTTGTTCCTTAATTGCAATTTGATGATACCCAAAATGGAGGTCAATCTTGGAGAAGACTGATGCTCCTTTCAGCTGATCAAATAGGTCGTCGATGCGTGGCAATGGGTATTTATTCTTGATTGTGACCGCATTCAGCTCGCGGTAGTCAATACAAAGTCGGAGGCTACCGTCCTTCTTCTTCACAAAGAGGACTGGTGCTCCCTAGGGTGATACGCTCGGGCGTATGAACCCTTTGTCGAGTAGATCACGTAATTGTTCTTTCAATTCTGTCATTTCCACAGGTGTCATGCGGTACGGTGCCCTAGCAATGGGACCGGTACCTGGCAATAGGTCATTTCAAATTCAAACAACCGCTCTCTGAGTGGCATGCTGGGTAGCTCCTTAGGGAATACATCGGGAAATTCAGATACTATCGGTACATCGTCACTGAACTCTGGATCTCTCTCCAGGTTTGTACATAACACAGATATACTTCGTGGCCCTTTCTGAGCTCCCGGTACATAGCCATGGCGGAGATAACTGTGGTCGAAGGCTCTCTCGGTCTCTGGCGGTAAGATACTGTAACCCCAGAAGGACTCTTGAGCAGCAAACGATGCTCAGCGCAGAGGATTCTTCCCTTGTGCCGCTCCAACCAATTCATTCCGATGATTAAGTCGAATCCCAACCCATTGAATTCGATGAAGGAAATGGGAAACGATTCGCCTTTGATTTGGATTGTGGCTGATTGATAATACTTGGTGCACTTTACTCGCTCCTTCGATGGGAGAGTAACCATGAATTTCGGTAGCTCATCCGCATCTAGCTTCAACCTCTTCACAAAGGATGGTGATACGATAGTGTGAGAGGCACCGGAGTCGAATAATACATTGGCATCAGTGCCATTTACTGGGAATGTTCCCGTTAAGATGGTGCCGCTTCTGCCGGCTTGTGCTTCGGTGAGGATACTCAGAATACCTTCGGTACCGAGTCCACAACCTATTGAATTCACAATTGGATAAGTATTGATGGTGGACACAAGTGGAATTAACTCAACACTGCTCTTTATTGATAAACCAACCATCATACAAACCGTGTCTCTAATACACGTTACTAATAGATTACATGATACTATGAATTTAATACTTTCTAAAGGTAAGGTTCAGGCGTCCTGGTTTCATGTGTGTGGCATTGATTATTGCCCGCGGTGCCGTATTCAACTTGATCTTGTTGATCCCGTGATACAGCATCCTAGAGTTTCCACCCATGATTAGGACATCTCCTGATCTCAGTACCAGTTCTGTGCGAGGTCCACACGCTTCTCTGCTCGCTATACATAAATACGGCGTCATCACCAATGGACCAAGACACTACGGGCACTCCTTGTTCCAGAGATTCCGCTGTCTCGTCCTTGTCTTGGTGTAACCCAAGTCGTCCTTCTTTCTCATAGAAGTTGACAATATAGAGGTCCGCTTCCAGTGCGGGGATCGGATCATGTTCACATTGCTGTGCAAGTTCTACTGCTTGTGTGACAAGTGTCTGAAATTCTGGAGGTATTGTCGGTGGCGTTGCTCCATCTTGTGTTCGTGTCTCTTGGTATGTCTTGGTATAAGGATTCCAATCCTTTCCCAAGCACATCATCTTCAGCTTCATCTTCGCTCCACCGGGGAATTTGGGTGTGTAAAATCCACCTTGACCCGTTCCTAGCTCGTTGCACCGACCGTCGAATGATTGAGATTTGCGCTTCGGGTGTCAAGTATCCCCTTAATAGAATCATACCTGGTCGGATGACCTGACACTGTTCATTGATGTAGTAGTGGTGGGTGATGTCGATCTCTTCTTGATTCAGGTTTACCGGTATCGGATAATAGATACTAAAGCTTCCTATGGTTATAAATTTCGTCTACGGTGAGTACTAGTTTCAACTACTTCATCTCATGCTTAATACACACTTCAAATTACTTACTCATGCATTCACTCATACAGTTACTCTAATACTTAGACATGGTACTTCAAGGATTAAAGGTTTAGATTATTACCTGGGCCAGATTTAGAACCGAACCCATCACGGTCTATGACATGAAGGACAGGCTGCCTCTGAGGTGCACCCCTCGGAGGTCCCCGGGATCCCTGTCCTTGTGGTGCCTGCTAGGCTGGTGCATCACCAGATGCAACCTCCTTGCCTTCCCTCTGCCTGTAGCTTTGGTAGTTCCCCTTTGGCTTGGCATTCTCTGGGCATTTATTGGCCGTGTGTCCTAGTTTCTGGCAGTTGTAGCATTTGATTTCTCTCCCATAGCAGTCCTTCCCGGGATGGTCTAGGTTGCACTTTCTGCACACATAGGTGCGGCCATCGGAGAAGGTTTTGGTGACACCGGAGCCAGAACCTAAGGTGTAGAGGGTTAGCACATGTGTGCGTGGATATACTAGATATGATACTGATACGAATACGAATTGGAAATAGAAGTTTACCCTTAGGTGGGTATGATCTCAGTGGCTTTGCTGCCACCGGTGCAGATGAACCAAGTTGAAGAAGCTCAACTGGTTTGCCCTGCTTATCATGGGCACTGCTCTCACTTGGGAATTTCTTCTGAGATTGCTGAAAGAAAATCCCTTTCTTCTTTTTCCAGCTTTTACCCTGGTTCTGCTCCTCGCCGTTAGTGTTCTTGTTATTGGCTTTGCGCTTCAGCGCGGTTTCTTCATCCCGTAGTTGGCAAGTGATCTCAACGCGAGAAGCCGCGTGATAACACTCCTGAAGTTTCAGGTATTAGCCGGGATTCTCATTTAAGAAAGGATAAGGAAAGATTCAAGGAGTTCAAGGAATTTTAAGGAATTGAAATGATACTAAGGGTTAACCGATATTTACTTGAAGGGAGGTATATCTAGTGTAGCCCATACCGTACCGAAGGCGATGGCTCAGACCGCCATAGAAGCGATCGACCAACACCTGGCCGGTGTATCCTAGATCAGGGAGAAGACGGAGAATGGAAGTGAAGGTGCGGTAGTACTCATCCACAGACATCTTGTCTGTCATCTTCAAGGCATCTAGCTCTAGCCTTTTCTTAGTCTTTACGTGCTCTGGATAGTACTTGGATCGGAGGAGAGATGCGAAAGACTCCCAATCGAATGTGGGGTCGCTGACGTGCTCATGCTTGATTAGCTTCCACCAATCCATAGCAGCATCCTTCAGATAATAAGCAGCAACTCTGACTCGAACTCCAGCAGGAGCTTCGAGGGTTTCGAACGCCGTCTCCATCTCGGAGATATAGGCTTCGAGCTTAGCCGGATCACTCTCGCCCCTAAAGCAAGGAGGGCGGAGTTCCGCTACAGCTTTACCCAGTTCGCTTCTCTGGGTGGCGGGGGAGGGATTGGTCCCGCTTGGTTCTGTTGGTTTTGCTGGTTCTGCTGCATAGCTTGGATTACTTGGGGTAGCATCTGCGCTACCATAAACTGCCACTGTAAACTGTTAACAACCGCCACTGTAAAAATAACGGTACCAAAATATAACGCCACGGGAGCATAGGCGCATCCCGGACTCAACATCCAAAACATATCAAAAGTATTTCTACAACCTAGGATCTACAGCCACGCCGCTTCTTCTTCGATCCTCATCCTGCAAATAAACATGAGCCCCCGAGGGGGTCAGCAACCCTTGGCTGGTATGGTTAACGCGCAGCCCATCGGCTACCGGGATACGCGCAACTATTTGTCATGATAACATGGCATTGATTTTTAACATACAACATATATATATAGCATAGCAAGGGATATTGCATAGCACAACAACACACATAACATAATAAGAACGGTTCTCTTTAGGACCGAACCAACATAGTTAGATCACATGGAGAGCCTAGAGATTGTTGCCAAACTCATGCTAAGTTTGTTACATAACTCGTTACCGTCCTGTTAGATTGAACGGATAACTTAATCCCAAGGTGTGTCGGATATAGTAATCCAAGCTCACCGAACAAACATAGTATGCCCCTGTGGCCCGACGTGAGTCAGTAAATAGCCTTGGATAAGCTAAAGGAAGGTTGAAAACCAAAATGGAAAACAACCATAACATACAAAGAGAATCGAACCGGTTATGACATCGACTCCCATACTCACACGCGTGGCCGGAACTACCGGACTCCTCACTCCCCAGTTAGCACTTGTTAGAAGTTCCACATTGAAACTTAATAAATGAATTCACAAGCAAGGGTTTAGGTCTAGTTAGACACCACAAGGGAGATGAGTCACATCTTAACAACACAATAATATTAACAACTGTAAACTCATTACATGACTTAAGTCTTACAAGGTCATAACACACAGAAAAAAACAAACAACACACAAGCCGGTGTAAACCGGTAGGCAACAGACTGCATGAAAACCATACCTTGGTCCCTGCTTCGACTGGTTTCCACCGTTGAAGAATCCTATACACATTTAGTAATGTCGGTTAATCAACGTACTAGTCCGTTGTTAACTTATTACTTCACATATCTAGTTATTTTATTTTCATACTTGGTTATAACTTCTCACCTTTGAAATTGTCATTATAACACACCTAACATGTCTTAGACAACCTTATAACATCATTACTAACTAATCCCCATCATTAGACATCATTATTTAACCTTAAACTAAGTTTTTTAAATGGTCTGGGACTTGGTCCTCATCTAAGGTCCCGGACCTAGTCTTTGTAAAACTCTCGGGTGTTTTCAGGTAGTGGTCCGGGACTTCATACAGGACTTAAGTCCCAGACCAATGTAGGCAGATACTCTCAGGGGGTAAATCAGGGGGTGGTCCGGGTCTTAGTACAAGACCTAAGTCCCGGACCAGAGTGGCTTATGAACTCTCGGCCTGTTTTAATGCATGGTCCGGGACATTACCCAAGACCTAAGTCCCGGACCACTGCTACAGATTTTGCATTTTAACATTTTCTAAGTCTTGTTGCAATGGTTCTCCACATCCATTATATGTATAACTTCCCTAATGATCTTAGGTATATTCTAATGCCAAAATATCATCTTAAACTCACCTAGTTCCTTGTCCAACTTGTTACTCAATTCTTACAAAATTTACCAACACTTATAACATTTCTTACTAGGTTTCTAAATGGTGTTTCTCACCTATGACAACAACTATCCTAAAATGTTTTCTCACCACTTTATCATCATCTCCCAAGCATCTTTTCTCACTAACCAAAACTCATTTATGCCATTCCTAGAATTTCCTCCACAAGTTCACACATCTTCCTTACAACACCTTATTTCCTCATTGTTACCAAAACTTGTATAAATCCTAAATACAATCTCACCATGATCTTGAAGTATCCCTAAACACTCATTTGCATTCTAAATCCTCCAAGATAATGCCTAAGTCCTTTTTGCATTCTAGAACACCTTAATACATGGTTCTTTCTTTAGTAAAATACTTATTCATTTCTAACACTTCTTAACTCACCGGAACTCATTTAAAACACTTAGAACTTCTTATACATTACCTAATTTTTGACATGGGTTCTACTAACATCTTGTTACACCAAAACACATAGCTTTCACCATTAAACATCCAAGAACACTTAAATCCATCAAGAACATTCTTATACACAAAACTTCACCCATTTAACACTACATCACAATATAGTGCATAATTTAAATTGCTTGGCACTTAGGCCCTTAAATAACATGGCTCTTAGGCCCTTAAATTGCATAAACCATAAACACTGAATTTCCCACATTATATTTGCCTTTGACCTGCAAATACACCCAACAAAACATATGCCTTTAATAAACTCCTTGAGAGCATTTTACTAACTCATTTACCATTAGCTCTTTAGGTATTTTATTATGCAAATCACGCTCAATTTTCCTAGGCATTTAAACCACATTGAGATAGTTTATTTACCTCTTTTCCTCACAAACTTCTTTTTTGTTTCCTTGATTAGAATCGGCAAGGACCTTTGATTGCTTGTAAACTTCTAATCAATACACAAGTAAGGTAATGAGCATTCAAGCTCCAAGCTCAACTCATTATTAAACCCTAGGTATATTGAAATACCCCAAACCTTGGTATGTTGATTAAACATTAAAACATGATTTATTAAGACTAAAAAGAGTCTTAAAAACACTAGTAAACAAATTTAAACAAAAGGAAACACAAATGTGCTTTAAAGTCAATAAGAGCCAAATGTGCTCTAAGCTTGGGATAAACTTGAGTAAGACCCAATGAGCTTACCAAGACCTCATTTATATACTAATGAACATATTAAACCAATTACCAAAGAAAACCAAGCTTGAAAACAAGTTAAAACACAAAATGTGCTTTAAGAAGTCTTAAAGCACATTTTTGAAAAATTGTCTTGTAAATGAGTTTTGAATGGCTAAATGTCCATCATTACTCTTAAATATATATGTGTACTATATAGTATCACATTTGGGTGGCTATATTAGTGGGAAATCAAAAATTTCACTTCTAAGTGCCTTGTTTAGGTGAATAGTGTTTTTTATAAGCTAGTTTATAACATAAGTTGTATTAAGTAATTAAATTGACAAACAAAGACTAAAATGCCCTTATACTAATAAAGGGGGCCGGTTTTATAAGTGTGGTGACTCACCACTCTCTAGTTAAGGTAATAAGTAATTAAAGCAAACTAAGTAAAACTACTTTTTACTTTATAACATAAATATCTTCTAAAAGCAACTTCTATCTTCATTCTCATTTCTTTCCTTCATTCCCACGGTTTGCAAACACCTCTCTTCTTCCTTCTTCTTGTTCTCTCTCGGTAATACCACTATCACCATGGAAGTTCCAACTTTGACCACTTGTTAAACCTAGCTCACTTGTCCAAATCAAAAACAAATACCACCAATCTCTTCCTCTCATCAAGCTCTTCATTCCTATCTTCTCAAAACTCCAAGAGCTCCATTTCGGTGCCAAGGTGTTCCACCATTGAAGGAGCTTGAGCTTATATTTGACATATTATTACTCTCCTTTGCTTCTAGGTAAGGAATCTCAAACAAAAATCAAGTTTCCTCCTTGTTTTTGTCATGTCCGAAAATACACATTGATATAGCTCATTGTGTGACTTTGTTCTAGCTTCATTTCAACTCTTCATGGACTAGGTGGAGTCCTCTCTTGTTATATATTCAAACTCCCTTCAAAGATCAAGGTAAAACAACTCCATTAATGTTTTTGAAACAATGTCAAATTAGGGTTTACAATGAGATGAAGCTCAAAGCTTGAATACTCATTATGGTGTTTGTATATTGTCTAGAACTTGACAAGGAATCAAATTGTCATACGGTTTTGTAAGGAATCAAGGAGGAAGTATTTTGGAAAAAGAGGTAAATCTACTAACTTAAATGTTGTTTAATGCCTTAGGAGAAATGAGCTTATAAATGCTTATTAAAACTACCTAAAGAGCAAATGGTGAATGACTTAGTAAAGTGTTCTCAAGAGACTAGTAAAGGGCATATGTGTGTTGAGTGTATTTGCAGGTTAAAGGCATATATATTGTGGAAATTCAGTGTTTATGATTTAAGCACTTTAAGGGCCTAAGAGCCATGCATTTTAAGGGCCTAAGTGCCATGCAATTTAAATTATGCACTATATTGTGATGTAGTGTAAATTGGTGAAATAGTGTATGAGAGTGTTCTTGGTGATTTTGGATGTTCTTGTGTGCTTAAAGGAGAAGGTAAATGTTTAGGCTTAGTAATGTTCTAGGGGAACCCATGTCAAAATTTAGGTAGGAAGTAAGAAGTTCTAAGTGTTTACATAAGGTTTGGTGAGTTAGAAAATGTAGGAAATGAATAAGGAGTTCATGATGTTCTAAAGGAATTTTGATGAACTAGGAAGTGCTCTAGAGTGTAATAAGGACTTAGGCATGATCTTGAGATTTAGTAGGTACCAAAGTCACTTTGGGACTTAGGTAAATACCTAGGCAAACTTTGGTAAAATAAGGAGGAGTGTACACTAGGAAAAGAGTTTCAAGAAGGATATAAGGAAATAGTTGTGAAAGATGATGCTTGGGAGATGATGTTAAGTTAAGGAGAAAGCATTTTGGGATAGTAGTTATCATAGGTAAGAAACACCACTTGGAAAACTAGGAGAAATGTTGTAAGTGTTAGGAATTTTGTGAAGGAATAAGTAAAGGCTTAAGGAATTAGAAAATGGGTTTTATGAGTGTTTAAGGGTGTCTTAAGTTGTGTTTTAAGTGCCCAAATGAGGTTAGGGAGTACTAGGTTATATGGGGTGAAGTTTGGAGTTGAATGTAAAAAGGGAAACATAGATTTGGGGCCGACCGGACTTGCGACCGGACTTGCAAGCTCGGTCGGGACCTGTTTACCCTGCGAGAATTAGTTTCTGGAATGGACCGGCTTAGGACCGGACATGGACAAGTCCGGTCGGGCTCAATTTACAAAGAGAATAACTCTCTGGAATGGACCGGACATAGGACCGGACTTACAAGTCCGGTCGGAGTAGAAAATTTGGTACGGATTGAGTTACTGGAATCGACCGGACATGGGACCGGACTTGACAAGTCCGGTCGGGCTGAATTTCCGAAGGGGAGAAACTCTCTGGAATCGACCGGACATGGACAAGTCCGGTCGGCAAGTCCGGTCGGACCTAAACTTGTAAAAAAAAAAAAAACAGAAAAGAATGTGACTTATGTAGTTAACCCTAGGGTGTATAATGAAGGTAACCTAGGGTGAGGTAGACATTAAAACATGTCATACAATCATGTTGAATACTTAGTAAGTGTGAAGTTAAAAAATAATTAACCGACATTACTAATGTGTATAGGATTCTCTCAAGGTGGGAACGAAACAAGGCAAGGACCAAGGTATGGTTTTCTTGCAGTCTGTTGCCTAACGGTTTACACCGGCTTGGGTGTTGTTTGTTTTCTGGTGTTTACGACCTTATAAGATTAAGGCATGAAAAGAGTTTACAGTTGTTATACATTTGATGTTGTAAGGTTATGACTCCTTTCCCTTGGTTGTCTAACAAGACCTAAATGTTGCTTGTATGTGACTTAACAAAATGTTGTGTGATCACTAACAAGTGCTAACCGGGGGAGTGAGGAGTCCGGTTGTTCCGGCCACGCGTGTGATGGATGGGGGTCGATATCATATCCGGTTCGGCTCTCTTGGTGTATGTATAGGTGGTATTCCAATTTGGTTTCTACCTTCCCTTAGCTTATCCAAAGCTAGTTACTGACTCACGTCGGGCCATAGGGGCATACGTATGTTATTTCGGTGTGCTGGGATTACTATATCCGACACACCTTTGGTATAAGTTAACCGTTCTATAAACCGGACGGTAACGAGGATGGTAACGAGCTTAACATGGGTTGGTAAAAAACCCTAGGCTCTCATGGTATACTAACTATGGTGGAAGGTTCCTTGTGAGGACCAAGTTTATGGTGTTATGTATTGATGTGTGATGCTATGCAATTTCCCTTGCTATGCTATGGTATATATGTATATATGTTGGTGTTCTAAAATGAATGCCATGTTATTATGACAATTGGTTGCGCGTATCCCGTAGTCGATGGGCTGCGCGTTAGCCATACCAGCAAAGGTGCTGACCCCCTCGGGGGCCATATTTTTATTGCAGGATGAGGATCGAAGAGGCAGAGTGGCTCTAGGTCCTAGTTGTTGATATACTTTTGGATAAGTAGGTTGTTGAGCCCGGGATGCGCCTGTGCTCCCGAGGCGTTACATTTTGATACCGTTGTTATACAGTGTGAGATGATTATGGTTTGGAGATGTATTGTAAATTAAATACTCGGTATGGTTGGTTATGTTTATATATGGATGTTAGTTACTATGCTCGGGAGTCTGATCATCAGACCGATACACTTGTATTTATTCTGCCTAGTTAACCACGTGGGTGGTTAACGGCGTTGTAACACCAAAGCGATAGTTATTATTTGGTTGGTTATTTCCGCTGCGACTTCGGTAGATGATAGGAGCGTTGTAGGGGTGTTACAAAAAGTGGTATCAGAGCGAAGTATCGCTCTGATGACTAGAATACCGAGCTTAGGAATATACCGAGTTAGGAAACCTAACTATTACTAAGTGAGCAGTT
Organism: Limonium bicolor; assembly: GCA_023374045.1. NCBI lineage: Eukaryota > Viridiplantae > Streptophyta > Magnoliopsida > Caryophyllales > Plumbaginaceae > Limonium > Limonium bicolor. Next base: position 219,348,439 of record CM041780.1, on the reverse strand, counting down.
TGGAAGGTTAACCACTAACTAAGTGTGGAATTACCTTTGTCGGGAAGATATAACCATTGGACCGATAAGTGTGCAAGCATAATGCTAATGAATATTCATATGAATTCAGATGTCAGGTAGACCGCGAGGTCGAGGCCGCGGACGCGGTACTGGAGATATGGGTGACCAGGGCGATGATACTACGGCCCAGACTATGGCTGAGGCAGTTGCAGCCGCCGTAGCCCAGATGGTACCCCAGTTGGTTGCTGCTATACAGCAAGGGCAACAGCCCGGAGTTCAGCCACCGCCACCACCGCCACGAGAGACCAATTGGGTCAAGGCGTTGGCTGATCTGAGACCGCCATCATTTCATGGGGAGACCGATCCCCGTAAGCTAGAGGCGTACATCTCCGAGTTGGAGACCGCCTACGAGACTTTGGCCGTACCTGCTGAGGCTAAGGTCCGACTTGCCGCCTACTACTTGAAGGGGTCGGCACAGAGTTGGTGGAAACTGGTGAGGGAGGACAGGATGACTGATCCTGAGTTTGGATGGAGGGAGTACACGGCTCTGCTGCGAGCCAAGTATTACCCGGTGCATGTGCAGGAGGCCAAGCGCCTCGAGTTGGATAGTCTGAAGCAGGGGGATAAGATGTCGGTTGATGACTACTACACCGCATTCACCGGCCTTATCCACTTGTTACCGGACTTGGGGTACTCGAACCGGGTGTTGGTGAACCGGTTCTACAATGGACTGAGCCACCGTCTCCGCTATGGGATGGGGCCAGCTGAGTATACCACCTTGCAGGTAATTAGAGTACCTTGTTGTGAATCAATTTATACCATGAGTGAATGTTAATGTGAGTTGGTAAGTTGTTTTGCGGGGCATGACTGACATCCTAAAATACAGGAGTGCTATCATGCCGCTGCAAAGGTTGAGATTACCGTCCGTCTGAGGGACGAGGAAAATGCGCACAAGCGCAAGGCCACCAACGAGGGCCAGAATCAGCAAGGGTATGGGGGGGAAAGAAGAAGAAACCCTACCCTCAGCCCCAGAAGGGCCAGTACCAGGGTGACAAGGGCCAAGCCCAGACCACCACAGCTGATGAGCCACTGAAGCTCACGTACGCGTATGCGGCGAAGCCTCTACGCTCCTACCCGCCTAAGGGTAATTACTTAACCATGTGTATCTAGTTGAGGTGTGTGTTGTTGAGATGGAAAGTGAGTATTGTGTGTTGTTATAGCAGCTAGCGCGGGTTCTGGACCGGAGCGCCACTTTTACTGTAAGTGGTGCAATGGAGACCACCCCGGCAAAGACTGCAAGGGGAATGATGTGAGGTGCCGCACTGCCAGAAGATGGGGCACCGTGAGTTTGAGTGTTGGACGAAACCCCAATGGCAGAAACTACAAGCCAAAGGGGCAGTGGAAGGGTAACACTACCACGACCACTGAAGGCCCGAAGGCGATTACTCAGCAGACTTCTGACAAGAAGTACACTGAATCCCAGAAGGGGAAGGCTACGGGGTCCGGCAAGGCCACCCTGAATGTGGTGGACCGGTCTGAGGCACCAGGATCCTCTTCGAGACCAGGTACCGCCTAAACTGATAAATGAAAAAGTGATTGCTTACCGCATTTCATGCATGAGTGTTAGCAAGTCTAAGGGTATAAACATATAAGTAAAGAGTTAGAACATAATGTGGAAAACACCTAAATTAGGCAATTTGAAACTTAGGAACCTTCAATATCTGCTATCCAATCCCGCCCACACCAAACCCTGAAGAAACCGCCATCAACATCACCGACTTTCCATTGGAGCAATGTCAGGTTATCCAGCCAGGTATGATACTCTTAAATGGATACCTGACACCGGAAGCACAAATCCACATCATCAGACGATGCGACGAACTTGGAGCAAAACCAGGAGGGTTCTACACACCCGAATACCCGAACGGAGCAAGGATGCAATTGAAGATGATGTGCATGGGTAAGGACTGGAACCCTTACACCAAGTCATATCAAGAAGTACGAGCTGAAGATGGAGCAACAGTAGCAAGTATACCAGAGGAGTTCCACGCGGTCGTTAACCACGCCGTGGGAATTGCTCAGCAAGTTGAACGGAATCAATTCCAAGTGTAAAAGCAGATTATGCATTGTAAACTTCTACCAGAAAGGTGGACGGTTAGGTATGCACCAAGACAAGGACGAGTCACCCGAGTCTCTAAGTAAGGGAGTACCCGTGGTGTCTTGGTCCATTGGTGATACCGCAGTGTTTGTGTATGGCGAGCAGAAGCGTGCTGATCTCGCAAAGAAGCTACTTCTGAAATCGGGGGATGTATTAATCATGGGTGGGCAATCCAGGATGCTATACCATGGCATCAGAAAGATCAAACTGAATACCGCACCGTCGGCAGTGATCAATGCCACACACATGAAACCTGGACGTTTAAATTTGACTTTCAGGCAGTTTTGAGCCTTGTGTAATCATGTAATGTATTAAGCCAGTGGTTGACAAAGGAGCTATATCTAGCAATGTCTACCATGTAACCAATTTATGGTGTAAAGACTGTGTTAATGAATAAAGGAATGTTGTTTTGGAGTAAACGTGTTGTTACCCAATACTTATTAGTTTGCCAATGAATTAGGCTGTGCACTCGGAACGGGAGGTATACTGAGTGTCTGCAATAAGGCAGAAGCCGGCAAGAGCGGCACAATCCTCACCGGTACCTTTCCAGTGAATGGCGTGGATGCATCGATCTTGTTCGACTCTGGAGCCTCACACACATTCATTTCGCTATCATTTGCGAAGAGGCTGGGGTTAGACGGTGAAGAGATGCCAGACTTCGTGGTCACTCTCCCGTCGAAAGAGCAGATCAGATGTACCCGCTACTACCGAGATGCTGTTGTTCGAATCATGGATGAGGAGTTTCCGATCGACTTGATAGAGTTCGACGGACTAGGTTTTGATGTGATTGTCGGGATGAACTGGTTGGAGCGGTACAAGGGTAGAATCCTATGTGCCGAGCATCGACTGCTTCTTAGGAGTCCATCTGGGGTTACTATATCATACCGCCAGAGGCCCAGGGAGCCTTCGACACAGATCATCACCGCCATGGCCATGTATCATGAGTTGCGACGGGGAAATGATGTATACCTCTGCTATGTCCAGGACATAGAGAGAGACCCTGAGTTTAGCCCAGATGTGCCGGTAGTGTCGGAGTTTCCTGATGTATTTCCTAAGGAACTGCCGGGCATGCCGCCAGCACGAGAGGTTGAGTTTGAGATTGATCTAGTTCCGGGCACCGGACCCATTGCGAAAGCACCTTACCGTATGGCTCCAGCAGAGATGACAGAGCTCAAGGAGCAGCTGAGAGACCTACTCGACAAGGGCTTTATCCGCCCTAGTGTCACCATGGGGAGCGCCGGTCCTCTTCGTGAAGAAGAAGGACGGTAGCCTCCGCCTATGTATTGATTATCGGGAGCTGAATGCTGTTACGGTGAAGAACCGTTACCCCTTACCACGCATCGACGATCTATTTGATCAGCTTAGGGGAGCATCAGTATTCTCCAAGATAGACCTACGTTCCGGATATCACCAGATTGCCATCCGTGACAGTGATATCGAAAAGACAGCTTCAGAACTAGGTATGGGCACTATGAGTTCACCGTTATGCCGTTTGGCTTATCAAATGCACCAGCAAAGTTCATGGACTTAATGAACCGTTTGTTCCAAGATCAGTTGGACAAATCAGTGGTAGTCTTCATCGATGACATACTTGTGTATTCGAAATCGAGAGGTGAGCATGAAAGCCACCTGAGAGATGTATTGCAACGTTGAGAAAGAATCAGCTGTATGCTAAATTTTCTAAGTGTGAATTTTGGTTGAACCAAGTATCATTCCTTGGACATGTGATTCTGAGGCCGGGATCGCTGTTGATCCGGCAAAGATAGATGCAGTGCGCACCTGGCCTAGGCCGAAGACAGTTACCGACATCAGGAGCTTCCTCGGTCTGGCAGGTTACTATAGGAGATTTGTGAAGGACTTCTCCAGTGTCTCGAAGCCGATGACTTCCTTGATGAAAAAGGATGCACCATTCGAGTGGACAGTCGACTGTGAGAGAGCTTTCACGAGTCTCAAGGATGCTCTGACATCTGCACCGGTTCTGACACCAGACGGTCCAGATGGTTTTGAGGTCTATTGCGACGCATCAGGCAGGGGTATGGGTTGTGTGTTGATGCAACACGGGAAGGTCGTGGCTTACGCCTCCCGACAGCTGAAGAAGCATGAGGAGAACTACCCTACCCACGACTTAGAATTGGGGGCCATTGTCTTCGCACTGAAGATATGGCGACATCACTTGTATGGGGTAAGTGTGACGATTATTCTGACCACAAGAGCTTGAAATACTTGTTCACTCAGAAAGAGTTGAACATGAGGCAGAGAAGGTGGGTTGAATTCTTGAATGATTATGACATCGATTTACAGTACAAGGAGGGTAAGGCAAATGTGGTAGCTGACGCATTGAGTCGCCGAGCACACTCTCTCCATTCGCTAGTCTCTCATACTGGCTTGGTTGAAGAGGTGCGGAGTGCTCAGATGACGGATCAGTATATGGTGGAAATTAGACAGAAGCTTATTGATGGCACATTCGAGGGTCAGAAGTATGACTTCAGACTCCACGATGATGACCTGATTAGGCTTAATGGCCGGTTGTGTATACCGAGGAGTAGCGCTGAGCTGAAGGAGCGCATACTGAGTGAATCCCATTGTTCTACGACATCGATTCACCCCGGAGCTTCAAAGATGTATAAAGGTATGAAAAGATATTTCTGGTGGGCTGGAATGAAAAAGGATGTGAATGACTATGTGTTGAGGTGTCTCACTTGTCAGAAGGTCAAGTTTGAGCACCGACGGCCTGGTGGTATGGTGCAGCCAATGCCAGTGCCGGAGTGGAAGTTCCATGACATATCTATGGACTTCGTGGTAGGGCTTCCGCCTACAAGGGGAGGTCTAAATATGATTTGGGTGGTAGTTGACCGACTGACCAAGGTGTCTCGATTCATTCCGATGAAGGACACCTGGAAAGTGGCAAGATTGGCAGAATTATTCGATAAAGAGATTGTAGACATCATGGTGTACCAAAGACGATAGTATCTGACAGAGATACCAGATTCTATCCAGATATTGGAAGTCTACACGAGAGGCACTTGGTACTGAACTGAAATTGAGCACGGCGTTTCACCCACAGACCGATGGTCAGAGTGAGCGCACATACAGACACTTGAGGATATGCTACGTGCATGTGCACTTGACTTTCAGACCAGCTGGATTGATAAGTTACATCTGATCGAGTTTAGTTACAACAACAGTTATCATGCATCGATCAAGATGTCTCCCTTCCAGGCATTGTACGGTAGACCATGCCGCACACCATTATGCTGGGATGAATCGAGTGAGACGGTCATTATAGGACCAGAGTATCTTGAGCAAGTTCAGGCAGAAGTTCGCCAGATCAGGGCTAATATGAAAGCAGCTCAGGATAGACAGAAGTCGTACGCAGATGTGCGCCGACGTGACCTGGAGTTCGCCGTGGGCGATCAGGTATTTTTGAGAGTATCCCCCATGAAGGGAGTATTTCGTTTTGGTCAGAAGGGCAAGTTGAGCCCGAAATATGTAGGTCCTTATGTTGTGACGGAGCGGATCGGCCCGGTAGCTTATAGACTTGATCTACCCGCCGAGCTGGGCAAGGTACATGATGTATTTCATGTGTCCCAGCTGAAGAAATATATGTCTCATCCGTCTCATGTGCTTCAGCCGGAAAGGCTAACCTTAGAGCCGACCATGCGATCAGTGGAGACTCCGGTACGGATTCTGGATACTAAGACTCGAGACACTCGCCATAAGTCCGTGAGACTGGTGAAGGTCCTCTGGTCTAACCAGGACGTTGAGGAGGCCACTTGGGAGCTGGAAGAAAAGATGAAGGCGAAGCACCCGTCATTGTTTGCTTCTTAGTGTTTATATGTATAGGGTACGGGGCGTACCCCTTTTAAGGGGGGTAGAGCCGTTTCGGTTATGGTTGTGTACGACATGTATATGTATACATTGTCTATGTTATGTTACAGACCTTTGTGTCTGAATGGTATTATATGGTTTGGACCTCGAGTCCGTTGTGGTATTGTGTGGATTGGACCTTGAGTCCGTTGTGGTGTAAGAATGATGGTAAGGTTGGTAATGATGGTTGGAAGTATTGTTTATAAATGTTCCCGTGTTCTAATAGTAAGATATGTGGGAAGTATGAACTTTGGGGACAAAGTTCTTTTAAGGGGGGTAGATTGAAATACCCCAAACCTTGGTATGTTGGTTAAACATTAAAACATGATATTAAGACTAAAAAGAGTCTTAGAAACCTTAGTAAACAAATTTAAACAAAAGGAAACAAAATGTGCTTTAAAGTCAATAAGAGCCAAAATGTGCTCTAAGCTTGGGATAAACTTGAGTAAGACCTAATGAGCTTACCAAGACCTCATTTATATACTAATGAACATATTAAACCAATTACCAAAGAAAACCAAGCTTGAAAACAAGTTAAACACAAAATGTGCTTTAAGAAGTCTTAAAGCACTTTTTGAAAAATTGTCTTGTAAATGAGTTTTGAGTGGCTAAATGTCCATCATTACTCTTAAATATATGTGTACTATATAGTATCACATTTGGGTGGCTATATTAATGGGAAATCAAAAATTTCACTTCTAAGTGCCTTGTTAGGTGAATAGTGATTTTTATAAGCTATTTTGTAACATATGTGTATAAGTAATTAAATTGACAAACAAAGACTAATACCCTCATATAAAAGGGGGCCGGTTTTTATAGTGTGGTGACTCACCACTCTCTATTAATTAATAAGTAAGTAAAGAAAACTAAGTAAAACTACTTTTACTTTATACTAAAATATCCTTAAAAGCAAATTCTATCTTCATTCTCTCATTTCTTTCCTTCATCCACACGGTTTCCCACCTCTTCTTCCTTCTTCTTGTTCTCTCACGTAATACCATACCACCATTAGAGCTCCACTTTGACCACTTGCTAAATCAAGCTCACTTGTCCAAATCAAAAACAAACACCACCAATCTCTTCCTCTCATCAAGCTCTTCATTCCTATCTTCTCAAAACTCCAAGAGC